>QRFJ01000097.1:1143010-1283010 GCA_006176705.1 Cocos nucifera
TCCGATGCTTAAATTAATAAAATAGACTGATCGAGACAGGAGTCAGAGAGTAAAAAAAAGATGTTACTCTAAAAGAGATTAGATATCTTAAACTGACCAAGTTACCTTCCTTTTATAGATATCGGAGTGATAATCACTAAGCACGTGGATCCCTCTTTTTTCGATATAGTATGATCGTGGGTTGGTAATTAAACCATCCATTAATTATCGTTCGTTCTTCTCGGAAATGGTTTTGTAGAGTCGATCAAAAATTACATAAGTTATTTGAGGAACTCTCATTAGTTAGTTGGCTGATTTAGGACTGATCGATCATTAATCGATCGGCTTTGTACCGATGGTTCATCGATCGGCTGAATTTATACCGATCGATTGTCGGTCAACTAACTTCGCATCGATTGACCGTCAGTACTGAATGACCATTGATGGAATTGTTTGGAATCGACTGATCATCGATCGATCAGTCAATCGAATATCAATCGATCGGTTTGAAATTTGATTACCGTTCGTCATAATAACTATCCATCGAATAATCATGCATCAATGATCATTGATTTTTCGATAATTTTTTTGCATCATCGATCATTAATCGATTGATGATAATTATTAATCGATGATCAACCGCTGACAGATCAAACAGCAATGATGGCTACATATTTTGTCTGCATTAATGGTTCACGCATCAATGTACAATAAAAAAATTGTTCATATTTACCCACTGAAACTTTATCTACCAATTGATTTGAAAATTTAAAGGATCCTCTGCGTGCCTTTTAGGTCAGCCACATGGCAAAGCTAATTAATGGTTTGCCCTATGGTTATTATTGAGGGTTTAACCCCCACTCCTCACCAAAGTCCTAGTTCGATGCTCAGCCTAATGAACAATAGCTGCGAGCAAATAGAGAGTTCAGCAGACGGGTTTGTCCACGGCATCGACTTCTTCTAATCCGTTCAGTCCACCGAACTACTTAGCTTGCGAACTCCTCGGACTCCTCAACCGATCGACTTCTTCCGAACTCATTGCGGCTCGAACCTAGCGCGTACCTCTCAGACCAGCGCCTATAGGAAGCCGAACTCCTTCGCAAGCTTGCCCTCTTCAGGAGCCGAAACTCCTCCGAAATTGGGGCACAAACGACAAGGCACTTCAACCTTCATTCGGCTTGGTCTCAACCATCACCATCAAGTCCGCTGCAAGCTCTGCAAGCCATCACATCAGTTCGCGAACTGCGTATAATAGCGCCTGGATAGCAACCTGCTATAGAGCGGCGATGGCTGTCACCATCAAACGGCCGCCACACAAGCAACCTTTTCTGAGAATGACTCCGCTAGAACCTCGAGCGGTCCCATCACACGGGCTAGCAGCTGTCCACCGATCAAGCTCCGCTATAAAAAGGACCCTCCAGAATACGCTAATCTCTCCCTGATCTCTAACTCTCTTCTCTCCCCTCAAGCTCTCGGAAACCTCTTCCGAGCAACATCCATTCTTGTTGGCCAGACTGAGCTTGATCATCGGAGGGTCCTGCCCGAGCCCACCCCCACCGGGTTAGATGATCTTTTTGCAGGTCCCTTCGAACCGGCGCCTCAGCGAGCCTCCACTCAGCGGACTTCGGTGACGACCAGTTTCTGCGTCAATAGATTGGTGCTGGAGGAAGGGCGTGAACCTCCGAGGTTTTCTTATTCTTAAAGGAGTGCTCGACGGCTTTTCTCTCACCTCTCCGAAGATGCCCTCCCTTTTCTCTTCCGAAGAGAAATGGCTCCCAGGAGGGCTTTGACCGCGGCGCTTTCGACGGCCTCCACAGCCCGATCCCATCCAATCGTCTGTTCCTCTGCTTCAGTCCGGCAGCTCAGGTTTTCATGTACCCTACGGTGGAATGTGAAGCAGTTTGACCTGCTTGTCCGACAGATCCGTGGCCTCACGGAAGCATTGGCAGGCTATACAGCAGCCCCCAGTGGCGACTCCATCAGGAAACCCAACCATTGGAAACGTCAAAAACGCGGCCGCCAAGGAAGAGTACCAGGGCCAGCATCACACTGTCCTCCGGAGAAGGGGAAATAGAGGCCGAGGATCCGTGTTCGATCATTATTCTCTTCTTGGGGGAGACTTCCCCATTCATAGTGGAAGCCCACTAAGATACTAGGACAAAGACGATGCCCTCGATTGCAGACTGCGAAAGATGGATCGATGTATTGAAGAGCTCGGACCGCGTCGCCACGTCCATGCCGAAACCTCCCTTCTCTCTCCGAATTATGCAAGAAACCTATTCCCACCGGACCCTTCGACTCCCTCAACTGAAGAGCTATGATGAAACTTTCTGATCTGGTTTGATTCATCTGGAGGCCTTCCTGCCGATGCGCTGCCACATGCTTCAAGACGCATATACTGTGCGAGCTTTCATGCTACCTTAAAGGGAGTAGCTAGAAACTGGTACATCGACATTGAAAAGTCGAGTACGATCTTCTCTTTTGATCAGATGAGCAGTCAGTTTCGCGGCTCAGCTTCGTCAGCAAGCCAGATGTCCGGATGAAGGTATTGGATTTTCTGATAAGTGTCAAACAGAAGCGGGAAGGAATCCACCGGGCTTACGTCATCCGATTTAATGCCGCAGCATTAGAAGGTCCGAAACTTGGACTGTCTATTGCGATGGCGCGCGGCTCGAAGGGCGGCCTTCAGAAAAACTGACCTTTGCTGTTCTTACCTAAAAAAAAAAAGGTACCCCAGGGATTATTAATCTGCTAGCCGTCGGGCCGAGAGATATGCCGTGCGGAAGATGCCTTTTAAGTTGAAAGACGAGGAAGCCTGAAGAGAGCTAGTGACGATGGAGAGTCGAGCGAAGTTCGACCGCGCTCGGAGACCCCCTCCAACAGCAAGGCGGGCCCGAACTCCTCAAAACTCGCACATCGAGGAAGCTCCGACAGAGGGGCGGCAAAGAAGCCCTCCTCCCGGAAGGTTCGCGACTACGCCCCCACTCAACGCTCTTCGATCCCAGAATTCTCACAAAGTTAGGAAACTCAACTGCAAACACCAGAAGGGTTGCGGTCTCCCGCCGAATAAATTGTATCGAAGCAAGTACTGCTTCTACCATCGCAAACCACAGCCAACACACTGAGAAATGCATGCAGCTCAGAGAACGACAATATGAAGGAGCTCAACGAAAGGGGCGGCTGGGGAATTAAAAATTTTTTTTTCCTCCGACATCAGTCTGAAAGAAGAAAAAGATTCGGCCAAGGCACTGCTAGCCAAAGATCCAAGGAGGTCGGCCACTTACGGCTTCATCCACATTGCCCCTGGGAGGAGCTGGGTGCATCAGTGATTCGTCGTCTTCTAGCTGTTAGATATATGTGCCTAGAAGCCCAGAATTGCGCTGCACTTGTAATTATTTCTAAGGGACAAAATTAATATTTTTGACTATTAATTAATGAATGGGTTATTTTCTATACACCTGTAGTGATTTTAGTGTCTGTGATACATCCTTATGAGTTATAATGGTAATGATAATTCATATTTTCAAGGTTGAAAATTTAAGAACATGAATAATCATTATTCAACTCATAAACCAGCTCCTCGACCATTAGGATCATACGAGGATGTGATTGATCCCGGAAGTTGGTGGTACGATCGCTTCTCTTTAGTAGATGAGTCTTGAGTCTACGGTGTGGAGACACGAGCGAAAGTACAGGTACGTTAGAGAACGAGGGCACTGAGCGTGACCACCTCGAGTAGTCATTAGGAAGTTACCTACTTCTCGTCAATGATTCTGAGCTCGTTCGTTGCAGGTAGTGTATCTGGTTCTTTGGACCTGAGATTGCATCCGGCAGTTCACCTTGAGGTGTTATAGTTTGACTACAAACGATTACTCAGGTCTCCTAGCCATATGGAACCTGAGGTGTATGTTGGTATAGCATGTTCATGTGGAAACTGGATTGCATCAAGAAGGGAATCTATCTACCCTTCGGTGTAGAGGAGTAGCCCTATGAATGATCATGAGAATCAAGTCCAAAAATCCATGGCCATGGTAGAGTGAAAATAATAGAAAGAGTTTTTATTTAGATTTTCAATGGACTCGAATCGAATGATTACATCATATGATAGAGACTAGGGTTTGACGGAGATTCACCTTAACCCTAATCTGATCGGGCTCAAGATAGAAGAACTGAATCACACAGGTAGCTGCAACAAGAGGTTCACATTCAGCTCTGATGGGTGCCACCATATACTGCTAGGTGTCACTGGTGTGATTTTGGGAGCAATTAGAATGATTTAGATGATCGATCATTCTAGCTGTTCGAATCAGAAGAGTTCTGATAAAGCTAGAGATAAGATTTCTCCCGAGCGATCGTTGACAACCTCGACCAGAGATAAGATCTCTCCCGAGCGATCGTGGACGACCTCAGCTAGAGATAAGATCTCTTCGAGCGAGAGTCAACCTCGACTAGAGATAAGATCTCTCTCGAGCGACCGTGGATAACCTCGCCAGAGATAAGATCTCTCTCGAGCGACCGAGTCACCTCGTTAGGAACAGGAGGAACCTCGTCCTAACGCAAAAAGAGCACAACCTCGCTAGAGATAAGATCTCTCCGAGCGACCGTGGACAACCTCGGCCAGAGATAAGATCTCCTCCGAGGAAAGCTCGACCGCAGGAGATAAGGTCTTCGCCGAGTGCCCGGTACAACCTCGGCTAGAGAGAGCGACCGTATTAACCTCGACTGCTGGAGACAATATCGCCCCCGAGGAGCTCAACCTCCGACCTCGATCGCAGTGGATGAGGCCTACCTCAACCTCGGTTGGAGATGAGATCTCCCTCGGGCCTCAACTTCGACATCAACTTTGGCTGGAGATGAGATCTCCCCCGAGCTTCGACCTGGACCAACACGGAACTCAGAGGAAGACTTCGGCAGTCGCCTTTCCTGAACTCCATTCTTTCGATTTTCAAACTCGGGAGTGGGGGGGCTAGTGTTGGGGATAAACCCCGCTCCCGCCGAAGTCTAGTTCGATGCTCAGCCTAATGTAACCGATAGCTGCAGAAGAGCTTCAGCAGACGGGCTTCAGCAGACGGGTTGCCCAGCGATCGAGCTTCTTCTAATCCGTTCAGCCAACCGAACTACTTAGCTGCCGAACTCCCTTGGACTCCTCAACCATCGAGCTTCTTCCGAACTTCTAACGATCGAACCTTAGTCGCGTACCTCCAACCAGGCGCCTATGGAAGCCGAACTCCTTCCAAGCTTCCTCTTCAGGAGCCCGAACTCCTCCGAAATGGGCACACAACGAAGACCTTCAACCCTTCATTCGGTTGGCTCTACAACCATCACCATCAGTTCGGCGCAAGCTCTGCAGCCATCACCATCAGTTCGCCGCAAGCTCTGCAGTCATCACCATCAGCCCGCCGCAAGCGATAGCAACCTGCTATCAGGCGGCGATGGCTGTCACCATCAACCCACCATACACAGCACCTTCTCGTGAGACTGACTCCGTCGAACCTCGAGCGGCTCGCCAGCACACGGCTGCAGCTGTCACCATCAAGCTCCGCTATAAAAAGGACCCTCCAGATACGCTAATCTCTCTGATCTCTAAGCTCTCCTCTTCTCTCTCAAGCTTCGGAACTCATTCCGAGCACTCTATTCTTGTTGGTCAGAGCTGACTTGATCATCGAAGGGTCCTGCCGGAGCCACCCCCCATCGGCTCTGGATGGGACTCTGTTTTGCAGGTCTCCGACGGCGACCTCAGCAGCCTCTACTTCAGCGGACTTCGGTGATGATCAGTTTCTGCGTCAACAGTTATATAGTTAGCATGTCATGTCAATCGTAGATGGTTCCTACATGTTTTAATATTAACTAAATTCAAAGCAAACATATCGGAAAAACAAAAAGAATTATTAGATAACAATATATAATTTGGAGTAGAGCAAAAGGACATGGTTTGAAGATCCCTGATGTATTAAACCCCCCCCCCCCCCCCCCAAAAAAAAAAAAAATCCTTGATGGATGCATTTAGTCAAATACATAAGGAATCTTCAAACATATATTATTTTTTATGATCCATGAACTTTTATGTCCTGCAGAACATCTCTTGCAGTTTAGATTTGTCTAGGGCCGTGGAGAATAAATCATGGAGCCCACATGAATTTATCTAGTTGTGCCAAGAAGGTTTTGCCGAATTCTACTTGGGATTGAAAGCACTTCCGTAGGCTTCGTAATTGAGAGCTCTAGAAAAGATGTTAGAGAAGCATAGGATCTGGCATGTGAGAACACTTTACGCAAATATTCGATGGTGATTAAAGCGATTAAAGAGCCTGCACTAGTTGAGAGATGATAGATCAGTTACGTATTCGATGGCTTTTCATCAGAATGCAGTCTTTTCTCTTGCGCATTGGGGAATAAAAGTACAGGCGGATATGGATTTCTTGGCCATGCACAACGGACACTCTGAGTAGGATTGATAGGGATTTTTTTTTTTTTTTTTTTAAGTACGATCGCACCATCATACAATTCTGGTATGAATATAGTCTAAAAAATCAACTTACAAAATATCATGCAAGGCTTTCAGACATTCATCATCTTAACGTCATATCCAATCTTTGGTGTGGTTAGCAATAAAGAAGACAATCCAATCCACGACGCTATTCGCCTTCCGAAAGATATACCGAATAGTTATCATAGAAGAATAACAGAGAGACCTCCAAATATCTCGGAGTAGTAGATGAACTTTTAAATGCTTCACCTCATTCCGAATCTAGCCAATGACCGTGGAAGAGTCATCCTCAATGAAAATCTTTTCTACCAGCAACTCCTATCACGTGCAGATGATGCTAGCCCAGGCAGCAAGGATCTCTGCTCCGAGAACCAATGGCTTGAATAGGGGTGAGCCCCCAGCAGCTAATGTTGCCTAGCATCTACACCCCGAATGACATAGCATGCACCATCTCTGCCATCCCTAATACTAATGTCGAAGTTAACCTCGACAAATCTTGAGAATAAGAGCTCCTAAGAAATCAAAAGAATCCTCTAGGTTACTACATGCGTAGCAAGAGAGTACCAGAAACTTGAGATGACAAGGGACTAGCCAACAACATTGAAACAGTTGTATTCTCCAGTAGGATAATAGGCTCTTTTTAACACCTGATGCATAGATACCACCTCGGTATCGAAGACCAAGCTATTTCTAGACAGTCAAATTTAATAGACGAAGTACACCATCTTGCCACCGAAATATTGGCCCTCTGTCATACTCTATCGAATCGCATCCAAGAAGGAGGACACCTAAAAGCCACTCTCTACTCTCCAAGACTGGCCACCCACCATCCCCTAGATCCAATATGCCCTCAGGCAACGAAGCAATGCATGCTCCATTGACTCATCCTCCAGCCCGTAGATTGGGCAACCAACCAAAAGCTCCATGCTTCTATCCATGAGAAATGTCCGAGTCGAGAACTGATCCTAGGCAATCTTCTATAGAAAGAGTCTAACCTTGAGATGGATAGGAACTCTCCAGATTCAAGCAACCTAGATCCTCCTCTCTGGCACTAGCTTGCTCATCGTAGTGATGTCCTTGGCTAGCACTATGGGAGAGCAAGATCGGTTCGGCACCCTTAAATCATGACCTCGATGGATAGGGATATGGATGGCAAGGATCTTGGCAGTAAGCTGATCCCCAAAGAGATGGGTGATATCCTCAACCTTCCAAACCCTGTCATCGTCAGTGATCAAATCACGGACCCGTAGGTCATTGTCCACTTCCATGTTGATATAAATTGGCCAACATAAAGAAGAAAGCTGGAAATCGAAGCATCCTTTTTCATATTAACCAAAGTCTCGTCACTAATCAGCCATCTAACCTGGGCCATCACTACCGGGGCATGAATGCAAATCTTCCTCTAGATTAAATCAATACGGATATGGGCTCCTTGGCCCCAAACCCAATACCAAGCCCTCATCATCTTGCTCCACAAGCAGTTAGGCTGAGTGAGGAATCAGGTTGCATGTTTAGTAATTATAACCTCTCTCCTAACTAACAAGAACTGTATCCCCAAGCCCCCATCCCACATGGATCGGTAAATCACCTCTTACAAAAGCAGATGAAGCACATGACCACCCTGAGTGGAGCTCTAGAGAAAATTTTGGAACTACTACTCCAGTCCCCTAAGGCAGAAGCATGGCACAACAATGTTCCCCAAGAGGTAGACCATAATGAAATTGAGGACTGATCTTACCAGGATAATCATCTTCATCATGGAGAGAGTATTGGCTTGTCAGTCCTTGAGGCGATCATCTTCATCATGGAGAGGGTATTGGCTTGTCAGTCCTTGAGGCGATCTTGGATCTACTACTCCATAGGCCTACAATCAGCCCTCTAAAGTCTCCGCTCCATGATAGGGACCCCAAGATAGGTTAAGGACCCAATCTACCCAGGGATCTCCAGCCTATTCGAATTGCCTACTTTATCTGAACCTTCATCTTAGGGCTGAAGTTGATAGAGGGATATTTTTTTTTGGACATGAAATTTTTAAGGCATGAGGTCTATCAAATTCAAGTGATTTAAAAAAAAAAATTTATCAGCAAAATGGATGAATAAACAAAGGCATTGTCAATAGAGATGGTAATTTTAATTGATCTGTCGGATATCTGACCCAAGCTGAATAGGATGAATTTTATCTGATCCAATTAGAATCTAGGATAGACATGGATTCTAAAAAAAATATCTTAAGTAGATTCAGATCCAGTATGGATAATAATATACCTCATCCCAAATCAGATTCGATATAATCTTAATGTATAGCTCCACTTTAAAATTATATTTATTTGATAATGTTTATGTGTATTTGATGTAATTCAGTCTGATCCAGTCCCTCTTATCTATTCGATCCAATCCGACTTAAGGCGGATATAGGGTAGGTATGAATAAAAAAATTTTAATTATAAAATTAATATGGATATTGACCGATCTAATTTATATCCAATTCATTACCATTCCTAGTTACCAAAACATATAAGAATAGGATGTTACATCCATGGTCCTAATTCACCTATCATTTGGGTAAATGGCCCTAGGGATGGGATTGCATCTTTGGTGAGAAAGAAGGATTGATCTACATGAATCCACCATTGGATCGTCAAATAGCCGCTTTGAGAACTGCACAAATAGATGAATAAAAAACTTGAAATGCTTTGAGAGTTGTTGTATGGTGTGTGAACCGATGGGCGTGCGAAAGATAGCAACCATAACCCATGACCAGGACAACTCTTTTTCGTATCATCATGCAGCTAAAATAATATAAGTGCTCATGGGCACTTAGTCATATTTCCGCCAGTCCAATCCAATGTTTGCCGGTTCTGTCACTCCAGTTCGCTAAGAATCGAGACTTCACCCTGCATCTAACATAACCGTGTGATTATTTCGTGGGCGGGCTCGCATCGAGCAGACCTTTGAAGGCCCTTGTCATGCAGTTGATGAGATCAAGTTATCATTCGAAGTTTGCACCCTCTCAATCTTGGGCGTGAACAAGAGTGCTCCGAACTCCTGATTTTGAATATCTTGTGCTTTGCAATGATGATGACGGAATGGATCTTACGTAATGCATTGAACAGTGAACTACATGGGATCTTCTCCACCATGGTCATTGCGTGGTTGTGAATGGTCGTCACTGGACTAATAGATCTTTACAATTCAATTCCAAGAAGCAATTGATTCTAACTATGTCCTTTAATTGGCCTAAGTTCGAGTTGGGTATTTCCATCCGATTTAGATTGAGTTGTTATTATTTTGTAAGCATCGCTACCGCTAGCAAAATATGATTTGATCTATCAACTTGGTCCATATTCGATCTATCATAAGTAAATTTGGATGTTAACTACATAAGTTTGGATGAAAAATAGATCTATCTATTTTGAGTTTGGATTTTAGACATTTAACTTATTTAATCTATTTAATATTTAGATATGATTGGATCAAATAATATGTTTGATTCATTAAACATCCATTTATCTGTTTAAAATATACTTAACATATTCCTATCTTATTTAATCCGATCAACTTAATTTCTTTAATCCATTAAAAATTTGCTTAATCTATTTAACCCATTTAATCTGATTTGATTTGTTTAATAAATGGATTGTGTTGGAGGAGTATTTGTTACTCAGATCGAAGATACGAATCAATGGAAAGATGTGCAGGACCATGACAGTAGTTAATACAGAATCAGCACGATATCGGTGCTAGAGATAAATTTTTTTCCAAACCAACATGATACCGTGTATGATCCAATCCTTCCGATATCGACCAATCCCTTCCCTAAAATCCGACTCAATCATCACTAGCCAAATCCAAACTTTGGCAGCATGCATCCTTCGGATATCCTGACTTTCGATCAAGTTGATGCCATAAGCACCACTTTTAGTTTTGCCATTTGCATCGATATGCCTATTCCTAGGTAACTTTGGTCAGAGCTAGCTGAACCTATCCATACATTCAATTCAAATTCAAAAGTGCTTGCAATGCTTCAACTAGCTTTGAAACAGATAAGATAAGTCTAACCATCTAATTTCATAGATTTCGGCCTAAGATCATGCTATGATCATGTCCTGATCAATTAGATAATTTTTTTTAAACGGTTTGCTCACTCTCGTTTATAAATAGCCAAGGAAACTTTCGAAGGTACATGCGAATATTCTCTCTTCACTTTCTCTCATCTGTTATCTAAAATCTAATTTGAGTATCTGAGGATCCTGCTGAAGCTAACTCCGATCAAAACTTCTTTGCAAGTCATTTCTTTAGAGAGATGCACCTTCACTTCAACCACTTCGACCAACAGCTAGATCTCAGCGCCAATAGAATATATAGACTAAATCAGGTTATCTATTTAATATGTCAGATTTAGATTTGAATTTTTGATATATTCACTAAATAGGTCAAGATTTTATTGATAAGTTTTCGATTTGAGCTATAAGTAATCCAACCCATATTTGCTACAGCATATAGGCCATGTCTATTAGAATAGGACCTAAAGAATTGCTAATGTGATTTAAAAAAATAAATTAACAAAATTTTATTATAGAAATTATAAATAATTTATAGAACATCAAAAAATAAAAGTGCTCAAATCTGAAAGCATGTTGGATGGTGCCCTAAGACGTATTTCCATCCCTTATATGGGATCAAATTTGAGAACTGTATTCCAAAATATGACTGGGATCCTTCGCATGCAAGCACGATAGTGAAGAAGGTTGATGGAGATCTTTTCAGCACCTAAAATATTAATCACAAAGAAAAAGGACTCAAAGAAAAGAAATTAGAAGGAAGAGAGGGAGAGATTTAGATGGGATATTTAAAATTAGGTCTTGAGATGATCCTTTTATAGCTATCCAACATGACTGTTTATGATTGTTTGGACTTTTATTGATCCATTAAAATTTTTAATAAAGAGTCTAGTAGTCAAAAATAAAAATAAAATTAAGTACATATCACCGTTTGACCTAAGATATGTAATTAAAAGTTCAACGATCAAAAATTAAAAGCATGATAATGGAGAGATTAATAGCATTATAAACAACTAAATGATAAAATTAAAATATAAAATTAAAATGCTTGAAGAAAAATTTTAGAAAAAATTGAGTTTTTTTTTGGATTTTCTTCAACAATTGGTGGCCGCAATGGGACTTGAACCAACAATCTTAAAAGCATCATAATGAAAAGATTAATGGCACCATTAATAATTAAATGATAAAATTAAAACATAGGGTTAAATTGCTTGAAGAAAATTTTAGAAATTTTTTTTTTTTTTGATTCCTCCAACAATGTCATAGCTTAAATATAAGCCTAGTTTTTTTATATAATAAAATCTTAATTTTTGCCATAAGCCCATCTCATGATGAAACAATGATAATGCTATTTGGTAAGAAAAAGCTCTGAAGGAAAATACTTTCTACACCGCATGCAGTGCGGCATAGCACGTACCATGCATGGTGATTGATGCTCATATGGAGCTGACGTACAGGGTCCAAAAAAAATATTATTTTTATTTTCAAGCCCACATGGACTCATGCGAGCGTCAATCACTGCATGCGGTGCACGCCTGCCACACTGCGTGCGGTGTAGAAAGTATTTGCCCAAGCTCTCAGATTACGTTTGGTAGTCAATAATCTAGATAGATTGCTGATAATTTAAAAGAGCCTTTTATTATAATTTATTATAATAATATTATACTAATATAATATTATGTAATATTATATTATAGTATAATAATATATTATAATATAAAGATATATTTGAATATAATATATTATTATATATAATACATAATATATATTTATATTATAAATATAATATATATAATATAATAATATTATTATAATTATATTATATTATATTATATTATATTATTATTATAATAATATATATTATATATATTATTATTTTAAATAATAATATATTATATTAATATTATTTTATTTATTTATATAATATTTTATAATATATATTATAAATATAATATATATTAGAATATAATATATTGCATATAATATTTATTATAATATATAATATTTATATTATAAATATAATTTATATAATATAATAATATTATTATATTAATAATGTAATAATATTAGATAATATATTATTATGTTATATTATAAAAATATTATAACATAATATTATATAATATTATTATCATAATAATATTATATTAATATAATATAATAATATAATAATATATGATAATATCATAAGAATATATTATAATAATATAATATAATATTATATTTATATATTATAATATATAATATATATTTATATTAAAAATATAAGATTATATAATATAATAATATGTTATATTATAATAAAAATATTATTATTATATATTATAATAATATAATATAATAATATAATATATATTATAAATATAAATATATTATAATATTATATATTTATATTTATAATATATATTTATATTTTATATATAGAATGTAATTTTTAATAAATTTGATTTGAGAATATTTTAAAAATTTGATGTTAAATTATCAGTAATCTAATTATCATACCAAACATATTAATTTAGATTTTCAATAATTTTACTACAACATTACCTGCAAGTACCAAATATAGCAATCAATATTATTGGCAATCTATTCAAATTACAGCTAATCTAGATTACTACTGTCTGGTAATGTACCAAACACAATCGCAAACTTAAAAAAAAAAGGGGGTCTACTTAGGTCATTGTTTTTGAAATCATGCCAATGATCCAAAGACATATAATTATAGAAATATATGTGAATATATATTTAATTTTTAATTATATATTTTATAATTTTTTATATTTATATAGAGTAAAAAAATTTTAGTTAAATAATTATTTTGATGAGATTTTGAATTATTATAAATAATATCGGTGTGAATATAATTCATTGAAAATACAACGGTGAGAGATAGAAGTTGAATCTTTATACAGGGCCAACAAATAATAATCTCCCAGCTGCAACGACAAACAAGAATCCGCAACGTTTGGGCGCGCTCAAATGAAAATGGCACCCTTAAGATGTGCCCTTATCGTGGAAAGGACATCAAACGTGAAACTTTTATAGTATTTTTCCAAATGTTTGTCCTCTCGGGGATATCCAGTATTTTTTATTTTATTTATTTTCTCTCTCAACAATATCTAATTTTCAATTTTTTAGAATATTATTAGAAAGATATCTCTCTTGAAGAATACGGACCGTCTGCCAACCTCCATTGCGTCTTTTACCAACAAAAACCTCCCTTGTACTCGGGTTATATCTTTTTAGCGCAAAGGAATGATTCACTGGCTTTCGCGCTAATCACCGTTAGATCGCCGCTACAAGAGTTGTGCAGCGTGACGATTAGCTCAAAGTGCTTTGAGAGCTGTGCGAGGAACGATCCAACGGATGATCTCGTGAAAAAAAATCAGTCACTTTTTTGCGCGAAAGATACAACCCGTACCACCTCCCCGCGCCGTATTTCCCACTACTCTATTTCAAACCATTACCAAACACCCCAATACAGACTGGCCACCAAAAACAAAATAAAAAAAACGCCCCTGTACAGACCGGCCACCAACGTCATCCTTAGTGGTATCCCACTTGGCCGGCCTGATTCGGTGAGTTTGTCCTTATTCTCACCGCGCTCGACCTAATCTAAACTCATGACAGATACCTCGCGGATCACCAAACGCATAATAGCGTCCTACATCGCTGCATCGACAAAGTCTATTTCAAACAATATGTAAATGCCACGTAGTTGAAGTCTGTCCGCGTATAATGATCCTAGGAACACCGGAAATAGGATCAAAACAAAAGCCTGTCAGGGAGCGGCCGTGGGCTGGAGTTCTCATCCTCGCTCTCTCTCATCGGAAGGGCTTTTCAAAAGGTATCTCTCTCTTGAAAGTCTCCAAGAAAATTCGATTTTGCCGTTGTATTTTGTATGAGATCATTCGCTTGAGCTCGTTGGTATCTGTTTCATGGCTTCTTTGATGAGTTTTCCCCCTTTTCTTTTGTATGCTGGGATCGGTTTATCGAACGGGATCGTTTCCATTAGATAATCGTGAAAGCTAAGGTTTTGTTCCTCGATCAGTTGTTTGTCGTTCGTTTCTGCACTGTTGGTTTGAGATTTTTAGGACTTTGAAATGGGTTGTCTGTTTTCCTTTTCTTTTAATTTTATCGTGCCAAAGTTTTTTGATCTGCAATGCGGTGCTCGATTTTTTTTTCTCCCGTCATTTCAAGATGAGTTTTTTTATCGCTGGGTAGAATTTAGAGGCCAGGGTTAATGGGGCCAGGAATAGTTTCTATTTGAATCACCTGGACGGTTGTGCTTATCATCCTGAATTGAAAACTCTTTAGATTTTGATAATGTCGACTTTTATCGGAACTGGATTGCTTGTTCCTTTTGTGATTAGTGTTTCAGTCGATGAGGTTTTTTAGATTTATGGGCTTTGCGGTAAATTGCTAGTCAGGCGGAAAGCTTGCTTGGTAGAAGTATAGAATTAGGGCTCATGGATTAATGGCTTGCATTCTTAGGTTCTGCACTTTGGATTTCTGAAGTCATGGAAAGATTCAGAGAAGTAGGTCTGCAAGTGGTGAAAAATGGTGCCTTTGGAGAAGATGAATCTCTGAGATATTCGGTCCCTTTGGCCAGAACTGGATCTCGAAATACAAGCCCATCTCGGCAGAAGGTGATCAAGACCAAGCCCAGGGGTTTTGATGAGGAGACTGTTGCAACATTTGGTAAAGTCATACAAGCTGATATCCAAATGGAAGATAGCATATGGGCACTATTGCCCGAGGACTTGCTAATTGAGGTTCTTGCTAGGATGCCTCCTTTCTTGATCTTTAGGCTGAGGTCAGTTTGCAGGCGATGGAATTCAATTCTTCAAGACAGTAGCTTTCTTGCATCTCACTCACAAGTTCCTTCACATGGACCTTGCCTTCTTACATTCTGGAAGAACTCGCATACCCATCAGTGTTCTGTATTCAGCCTACCATTGAAGACATGGTATAAGATCTCGTTTGGTGTTTTACCAGATTGGGCATTCTGGCTAGTTGGTTCTTCAGGTGGTCTTGTTTGCTTTTGTGGATTTGATGGCATTAGTTTTAAAACCCTTGTTTGCAATCCCCTAACTCAGACTTGGAGAACGTTGCCAAGAATGCACTATAATCAGCAAAGGCAGTTGATCCTGGTTGTTGATAGGGCAGAGCGTTCATTCAAGGTGATTGCAGCAAGTGATATTTATGGAGACAGAACGCTGCCAACGGAAGTTTATGATTCGAAGCTTGACAGTTGGTCTGTTCATCAGATAATGCCAGCTGTTAATCTATGCTCATCAAAGATGGCATTTTGTGACTCAAGATTGTATCTTGAGACTCTTTCGCCACTTGGCTTGATGATGTATCGAGTAGATACAGGGCATTGGGAACATATTCCGGCCAAGTTTCCACGGGCGTTGTTGGATGGATATTTGGTTGCTGGTGCTCAAAAGCGTTTGTTTTTGGTTGGAAGGATTGGACTTTACAGCACTCTCCAGAGCATGCGAATCTGGGAGTTGGATCATGCTAAGACGGTGTGGGTGGAAATAAGTAGGATGCCACCAAAGTATTTCAGAGCACTGTTAAGGTTATCAGCTGAAAGATTTGAGTGTTTTGGGCAGGATAACCTTATATGTTTTACATCATGGAACCAAGGGAAGGGCCTTCTCTATGATGTTGATAAGAAAACATGGTCATGGATCGCAGGCTGTGCAATCCAGCTGTGCAACAGTCAGGTTTGCTTTTATGAGCCAAGATTTGATACGTCCATTTATTGAGTGCAGAGCTGGGGTGTCATTGGGTGGAGGAAGGTTGTCAAAGGGTGGTATTGGGAGAGAATGGCATTCTTCCTGCTTACGTTATAATCATGGACAATTTGGTCATTCACTGACAAACTAATGAAGTTTCCTTCTTGGAAATATCTTTTTGTCGACATAATTGAATAATGTCTAGATAAGTAAGTAGTCATACAGGCGTGACATGATCGTATCCAATGTGAAGGTATATGGAAAGTAAGTCAACCTAACAGGATATGCCTGTTGCTGCAGTGGGAGCATTCTGACCACATGGAGCTCTACTAATTCTGCTTAAGATTGGTTTGGAAGTGGGTTGTAAACCACATGCATCTCTGTCACAAAAGAAACTATTTTAGCTGCAATTCATCTGAAAACTCGCTCATTTAATTTTACCAGCCTGTCTGGCAAAGAAATAATTCTTTTATTGTTTTTATAATTATCTGCATCCACAAACTTGGGTTTGGTGCTGATTACAAAGATCAGTGACTCAACAGATGCATGCAATCTGATGACGAAGGCTGTGGAACTGTAGATATTCTGAAGCAATCAACATGTCCAAAAATTTGACATTTGTAAGTTTCCATCCAAAGAGAACGTATTACAATTCCACAATCTTCTTTTAGTTGCACGTTTTCATATATTTTCTTTGCCTATTGAGGTTACCTTTATGATGTTTGTACTATTTGTTTGCCTTTATGCTTCTTTTATTGCATAAAACATCAGGAGATACTTTGCCTACCTGAAATAGGTAGATGAAGATTTCAGGAGATAGTAAGGGCTCTGTATTAGTTAACTAATTTTAATCGAAATGGCTGAGTAATCCAATCAGATATTGCTTGTTAACTTCTTTTTTTCATTTTCTTTGATGTTCATGTTCTTTGGTTTAGAGGCTGTGTGGTTTGGTTTAAGCAGTGGGCCAACAATAACATGTTGTTGCTTCATGATTGGCAACTTTAGCTACAGTAATTCATAAAAGGAAGTCTATGCTTAATTCATTATTATGTTATCTCAGGATTTGGAAGACTGATTTGTTTGCATGCTTCAATCTTGATTATAAATGGTCATTAGCGATATGGAAGGGAGTATTTCAATTATTATGTTGCTATCTGTATGCATCATTGGATCTCCATGTAAAATCTCCTCCCTTCATTTGTTTCTGAAGGTAGAAAGTGCTAGAAACAAAATTTTCTTTGTCATTCTATTGTTCAGCTTATATGTCACCATAAGAGTGAGTTTTAATACTCCTATGCATGAACTAAGGAGGGATTTTGAATATGCTTAACAAAACCTGAGAAGTCACTCTATTAAATCACTTGCCTTTTGAGGTAGAATGTTGTAGGGAAAGGTAATTGAATTTTGGAGGAGGGACTTTGAATATGCTTAACAACATGATTGGTCACTCTATTAAATCACTTTCCCTCTGAGGTAGAATGTTGTAGGAAAAGGTAACTGAATTTTTATAAATTATTTTAACTTTTAAGACGGTGAAATGTGCCCCTTTTGGCTACCAGAAGTTCCAGTTTTATTTTTGTGCTAGAGGCTTGTTGGTGATAATTAAGTCATTCCAAAGATCAAAATTTCAAATGAATTATGAACAAAAGGATTTTCCAGAAGGTTTATTATGTAAATAGCATCACCAAGTTGTATCTCATGATCAAAGGAATCATGTGGTCATAAAATGGATTTAGATCATATCATTCTATTCCATTTTGACCCAGAGATGAGATTCAAGTTCTGTAGAGGGCTATCTTGAACCAAACCATAAGATCCTGACAACAATGCCAGGATGATCTCTCATGTATTTGTCTGCCCACAATCAGTGCATTGCCTGTATTTGCTAGGAATGTGGGCACTTAAGCTTGTTTTGATGTGTGTGATACTTGAAAATATATCCACAAATTGTCTAAATTCCTTTATTAGTCTGATTTCTCCCAGTACAAGTTATATTTCCAGGAGCAATTGTCTTCCGTAAATGCTGCTTATGAAAATAACCTATAGGAAAGAATGCTGTATATAATTTTTCTGTTTTCATTCTCTGCTGTCCTTCCAAAATAAAATTTCTTTGGTGTCCGGTTATACCTTAATACTTGTCTAGGTAGCTGAACTGTAATACCTTTGCATGAAGACAAAACAAACAATATTTCCAAGTTACTCCTAAATTGCTCCTGGGTTGGTAGGCAAAGAGAAGAATCATACTCATCCTCAATTATATTACCTGTTTGGTCTTTAAATGTATTGACCTTAATACTTGTCTAGGTAGGTGAACTGTAATACCTTTGCTTGATGACAAAACAAACAATACTGCTAAGTTGCTGCTACATTTTTATTGGCTTGGTAGGCAAAAAGAAGAATCTTTCTCGTCCTCCCTTGTATTCTCCTGTTTGGTCTACAAACATATTATCATGGATCTTGAATAACTTTTATTGGTTCATCTAACTTTATTTGCTGGGGATCTATATCTGGACCTGCCCATTTTCACTGATTGATTAGCAGCTGGATTTCCCAAGGTGCTATGACATTTTGAGTTTTTGACCATGTTGATTTTGGCCACTTTGGCATGGCAAAGGCATGTTAGAGGATTCATTGGTCTCTGGAAGTTTCACGTGGAGAGAGCTCTAGAAACAAAATAAACTCAAACAAGAAAGAATTTAGCAACCGGAGCTAACTTGCTTCTGTTGTCTCAATTGGATTCATGGTTCTGGCAGGTTTTAATCTGGCTCGATGTTGTGCTGAAATTTTTCAGATAATGTTGGAGGAGATCTTCTGGTACATGGAGGAAAAAATGAGCAGGCTGGTGCAGGAAGTAAGGCTGGTGAGAGTGGCAGAAAGTATTGGTTGATCATGGGTCGAATCTTCTTTCAGGTCCCAAGTCCTTGTCAACTGAAGAGATGGGGCACTACGATGAAATGGTCGGGAGCACTTCACAGGTCAACTCTAAGCTGCTTCTTTGATCAAAGGAAAATTGGAGGCAATGTACTGTAACACCGATCTGAATCTTATACTGCATGGAATACCATGAGAGTCGATTAGTCCCATCCTTGGTTTATTATTCTTCATATTTAATCTTGCAAATGGTATTCCAATGTGGCATTTCACACATTAATGTGGTGCTAACAGGCACTAAGGGAGTAGGTTCTTGGTGTGCTCTGGAGCTCAAGGGTAACATAATTCACCCTTCAAGTGAAAGTTTGAAGAATGTGAAATTCAGGGTTTGCCTCAAACTGCATCGTTTCTCGACCCTTGTTTTCAAATTTTAAAGTCATATTACATTTGGTTATAATCAAGAGTTGATATTAAAAAAAAAAAAACTAACATAAATTGTGTCAGCTTGTTATGATTTGTTTCTCTTTGAACTTGCACCACCTAGGGTATGGGTTTAGTTGTTTGGCAAGAAAACTCTTTTTCTGTTACGTGAGAGTATGATGGATGAAGACTTCAAGATTTGTGGTTGGAGCATTATGTTGGATCTACCCATCAACTATTTTGCTAGCACCCATCCTAAACATGAATCTAAGAGGGAATAGGTTTACAAGCACCATGAAGCACAAATTCAAAAGTTGATCATGCATTATGTTCGGGCATCTCCCTGCACGGCGCTTCATCTCATGGGCAAGAAACTCTTCACGCGGTTATCATTTTCTTGTTGCTCCTTTGTTCTGAAAGGATCATGCTGCAACTACTTCCACTGTCAAGAACCGTACTGGCTTTCCGGTGCCTGACAGGTATTCATTTTAAACTGGTTTCAAACGATTTAATGGTGGTGCCCATATTAGGCTGTTAATTTGCAGCTCTCAGCAGCTATCTTGCTTTAAATGACACTCCGACGGGTATGCCATGGACATCAGAACCAGATCTCCTATGGATGTAAATCAGGTATGCCATGGTAGTGTCTGCCCTTCTTGGAGAACAGAATCCTCCACCCTTTCGCATGTCTTCAATTTTTTAATACATCATGGATGTGAACCATGCCCATTGTACGCTTAGCAGTCCAAGAATGTTGATGCAACCACTTTTTTGCAATTAACATGCATGTATTTATGTATAAGCTGCCATAGATAATCTTTACCTTGGCTGAGTAATCTACATTTGAAAATTCTTCAAGTTCTCTGGTGTTTGGCAACATACATATGAAGTGCACCTGCATACGAGTCTTGTTATCCTATCTTCCTTCATAAATATTTTACGGTACCCTTTTACAAAACAAGCCTCGCCAAACTGCATGTGGAGTATCCTGAAAGTTAATTGGAGTATGATGGATGCATGTTTGGCAGCGATCGACTTGGGGAAGACTGGATGGTAGATCCTATTGTCGTATTGATGGCTGGATATATTAACCACTCGTTCTCTTTTGGAGAAATACTATTGGTTTAAGTGCTCTAGCAAACGGAATTTTATAATTGGAGCCAGATATCAGTACCAGTTCCTCCATTTTCAGGATGACGTGCAGCTGATCACCTGATTGAGCTGGTTTGAAACCCCCACATCATGGCTTTTGGAACGGCAAATGAACTAATTGTATGTAGCAAGGAGATGTTGCTTAGACTGGACGCTTTTGGCATGTTGAAAAATCCTTGAGTTTAAGCTTGTCTGGACTTTGCTCAGCATTTAATATATCCAATTATAAGACGAGCTAGAAGTTTCTTTTTGAAGCCAATGATTACTACTAGCTCCGTTTGTAAGGTAACATTTTATTCTAAAATTACGGCCATCGTAAAAAATGCAATATAATATTTATGCAGTCCGTTTGTGAACGACAACATACGTGAGACCTCACATGCGAGTTTTAGTTTTGATTCAAATAATCATATGGTTATTATTTGGAGGGCATGAGATATCCATAAAAGCATAAGAGAGCATTAAATTTGAGTGATAGACGATCGTGCAACCCCTCTCCTCAAGCCGTTACACTGTATGGGTCTGATTTTAGGCGGTTGCAGCATGATTCGAATCTATTGTTGTATGATCTTTAGAAGATTTTGGATCCCACGGCTATAAATAGATTCTGAGTTTCTCCATAAAAGCAACGACCGCTACGGCACTAAGATTCTCAATTGTCCCTTTTCTCGTATATTTATCTTTTTGATTGAAGCATCAAAGGATCCGATCCGATCGGAGTCCATACGATGAGTTCTCTGTCTTGTAGATCCACGAAGGTTGATGGAAATAACTTTCGGTTCTGCTTTTGAACCTGTAAGTGCTCCACTTTCATTAGCTCCTGGGACATGATAATGATAAAAGGTTTATATGATACAAATCCCAGCAAACAATGATGACTCGTACCACCATAATTCAAAGTCAATTTGGTAGTAATCATGCTTAAGAAAGAACTGGCTTGCCCACGACACAATGCGAGAGCATTTGAGTCGAGTTGGCTGTCGGCAATGCTGGTCTTTGATCTTTGAGAGAGCCATGGCCTTGATCATAGGGGTTATGGAGATTCTGCCGTATGAGTCGATCTTAGGGACTCGGGATATCCGAGACTTTCTTTTTTTCTCATAGAGAGTGGAGAGGGATCTTCTTCTCTTGAGAGCTCTCATTCTTAAATTTTTTAAAAATCAATTTTGATAGCAGTATCACTAATGGGAGAGGTGGTATTGATTTTATGATCTAAAAATTTGACTTTCGATTAATTATAACTAGTGGGGTCTTACTTATGGAGACCTCTATGTTTGTTGCTGAATTGAGGGTGACTTAGGAAGGAATTATTTATGCTAGAATTATCTTAGGAGCAAAGCAATTGATGGTGAAGGAAGATTCGATGACGATGGCGACCTAGCTTTAGAAAGCTCTTGATCGGATGACATCTCTTCATTCCTTGGTGCATGACATTCAGAGTTTGCTTCGAGGGTGGCCTTCCTATGTGATTTGCCATACTTATCACAAGACGAATAGTGTGGCGAATTGTCTAGCCATATTTATTGCTCACCATCTTGATGAAATTTGGATGGATGTATTCAAACATTATTTTTTCTGATATTTTTGGTTGTATTCATATTGGGATTGTTTGAAGTAACCGCCTAATCAAAAAAAAAGAAAGAAAAAAAAAAAAAAAGCCTTTTTCCACGATGGATGTAGCTTTTGCTTGGTAGATAAAGGACATATTTTGCATGGATATGTTTCACACGGTTGGTTTTGATGTGTATTGGTCTACATGATGACCATGCTTTCTAGTCATGTCCATATTCGTGAGTTGCTAAACTCCGTTTTAATTAGTCAGTTCTTTTTTATATATTTGTTTGTGAACTTCAATTATTTCTTTTTATTTTCCATTTTACTTGCTAGTACCTCTTAACTATTAAAAAGCTTAAGCATCTGTCATTTCTTTGGTTAGTTTTACCTTATTCCAGTTTATAAAGTAATTTTGCTGGCTGCTTCAGTCTTGTAAACTGGTCCCTTCTTTCCTCACACTTCCTCTAGACTTCTATTTTGCATATCGAAATAAAATTATATTAGTATTTTCATTACGTCTTTTGCTTATTTTCAACCACTGCAAATGGATCAAACCCTTAATGGCTTGCCATGGACCTAAAATGGAGCTCCATTGAGGCTAGGTCAGGTGATCTAGTTCCTAGGTATGGATGGTATTGGACATATATTGAGGGTATCGAAGGGATCCCTTCTAATGACTTCGGACTCGTCAATGCCCACAAAGTGTGATTTTGTGGCTATTTCAGCTTCACGAGGCTTCTACTGCGGTGGCTCGGCCGGATAAATTTCTGAATTCTTTGTTGCCCTTTTATACAGCTCGGTGAGAGAAGGCTTTATACAACGGTCGTCGTAGGTTTCAGAGAAAATTATACGGTTGGCTCATACTAGGTGCAGCTCATGGTGAAGAAACTAATACAGCTTGGGCACATAAATCGTACCATCAATTGGATCAAATAGTAAATGTTTTATCATTCAGCCCAGATCAAACAATTTAAAATATAGTTATTTTTGAGTTTATGCATCCAGTCATCCTTACGAGAGAGTTAAATTTACAATTTAGAAATTAATACAACTTGGGCTAGCTTCCTCGAGCGAGCGGTTCCCCTCATTCGAAGAAATTATCTTTTAATCATTATTTGTATCTCTTTTTCTCTGTAGCTGAAATTGTTGATTAAAGAGTTCCTCGAAGAATCTAAAATGTTTGTAAGGTATCTCATTGATATTTGATTTGATTCTCTCTACATTTTCACATATAACTTTTTTGTTTTCCTGTCTCATCAAACTAAGAAATACTAGAGGCTAGGACTGCAAGTGATGCCAAAAGACCACAATCTCATCTTTTCTAAAGTCCTTAATCCAAATCTTAAAGATTTATAGCCTCCTTAGTCAGGTTTCTATTCCAAATTAACCTTGATTATTAACTCCCAACTGGATCCACAATTGGATCTGGCCGGTGTCTCGGATCTAATTAGCTCCTAGTTGACTAGTGGATTTTTTTTTAAAAGATAGGATCCCACTCTTGAAACTTGGATGCTTCAAACTTGAAGTAAACATGGAGAGATTATTAGTTGAACTAAGATCCTATTTGACTAAGATCCTATTTGGGATTGCTGTTGATAGTAGAGTGTTTTTGAGCTTTTAGAAGTAGAGCTTTTAAGAAGTAGAGCTTTTGAAAGTAGAGTTTTTATAAAAATTTATTTGCTATTTGGTAACTATTTGACAACTGTTTGCTTTGAAACTTTAATATATACTTGACAACTCAAATAAAAAAATATTTTTGATATGATAAAATAATAATAAAAAAATATTACATAATATGATATAATAAAAAATAATATAATATAATATATTATTATATATTAAAATATTATTATATTATTTAATATTATTATCATATAATGTAACATAATAATATAATATAATATTATTATAATTATAATATAATTTATTGGTTATAATCTAATCTAATAATAAATTATAATATATAATATTATAATAATATAATATTATACTATATAAATATATAACATAATCTATTATACTACTATTATATTACAAAAATATAATTTGATATAATAATAACTAATAATATAATAATATTATTATATTATATTGAATATAATATAATATGATATATTATAATTTATTATTATATTAGATTATAATCTATTATATTATATAACATTATATATTACATCATAATTATAATAATATTATATTATAGTTACAATATTACATTATAATCATAATTATAATATGTTATATTATATTATATTATAATATTATATTATAATATATGATAATAATATTATACAATAAAATAATATTTTAAAATATAATAATATTTAAGTTATAAACATAATATAATCTATTAGAATATTATTATAATAATATAATATAATATAATATTATGATATAATACTAATATTATTATATTAAATAAATAATACTTTAAAATATAATAAATATTAAAGTTATAAATATAATATAATTTATTATAATATTATTATTGACGATAAATTCTGCTCCCACCGAAGTTCAGTTAGATGCTTAGCCTAATGCAATCGATAATCATAGGAGAGCTTCGATCGAAAATTCTTCTCCAGCAGTTGGATCCCAATCGAACTTTTCCAGCGACCAAATCTTAGCCAAACTCTTTCGATCGGCCAAACTCCTCAGCGATCGAGCCCCAGCCAAGCTCTGTCAGGATCTGAACTCCTTCTGGACTCCTCCTTCAGTCGAATTTCTATAGGAGCCGAACTCCTTTCGAATTCTTCCTTCAGTCAAACTCCTCAAGGAGCCGAACTCCTTCCAGATTTCTCCTTCAGTCGGATTCCTCTAAGAGCCAAACTCCTTCTGGACTCCTCCTTCAGTCGGATTTCTATAGAAGCCAAACTTCTTTCGGACTCCTTCAGTCGGACTCTTTCAGGAGTCGAACTTCTTCCAGATCTCTCCTTCAGTCGAATGCCTACAGGAGCCAAACTCCTTCCAGACTTTTCTTTCAGTCGAATTTCTTCAGAAGTTGAACTCCTTCTGAATTTCTCCTTCGGTCAGATTCCTCTAGGAGCCGAACTCCTTCCGGACTTCTCCTTCAGTCGGATTTTTTCAGTGGATTGCTTCCAGATTTCAGCTAGCATTCCTCCTAGATGATCTCCTCTAGCCGTATTCCCTTTAGAAGTTCGAACTCCTCTGAAATTGATGTATGTCAGAGCTCTTCACTGATCAACATCTGCTTCCTCCGAACTTCGATTATTGAATCTCAACGAATGGTCACTATCAGTCTAACGATACCTCCCTCTCTCCATATCGAACCCCATGTGATCTCGAGTGGCTCAATACTGGACAGCTACAACTATCGCCATCAGTCTGCTGTAGGCGACACCCCTCTCATGTGGTCCCGAGCGGCCAGCTGCCAGACAGCTATGGCTGTCACTATCAGCTCCAAGCTTCATCTATAAAAAGGAACCTTCTAGATACGTTTTCTCTAAGCTCTCTTCTTCTTTCCAAAGCTCTATCGAACTCTTTTCTGAGCACTTCATTTTTGTTGGCCAGAAGAGTTGACTTGATCGTCGGAGAATCCTGCCGGAGCCACCACCAACTCTGGATGGAACTTTATTTTGTAGATTACTGATGGCGACCTCATCTTCCTCAACTCCAACTCGATTCAGCATCGATCAGATTCTGCAATAATAGGATTGGCACTAGAAGGAGGGCCTGGAAGCCTTTCGGACCATGATGCTGCTCCATGGTGCACCAAATGCCATATTATGCCGAGCTTTTTCATTTACCTTAAAGAAAGCAGCAAGAAACTGGTACTCGATGTTGAAGTCAGATAGATCTTCTCTTTTGATCTGATGAGCTATCAGTTTGTGGCTCACTTCATCAGCAGCCGACGTCCATGTCGAGGTTCGGATTCCTTATTAAATATCAAGGAGGATCGAATGAAGTTCTTCAGCATCGCTGGTAGAAGGTCGAATGAAGTTTGGCCACGCTCCCGGACTTCCACCGAGCACGAGCGAGCCCAAACTCTTCTTCGAGCACGAGCGAGTCCAAACTTCTCCCCGAGCTCGTCATCAAAGAAGCCCTGATGGAGGGCATGAAAAAGTCCCCCGTAGAAGGTTTTACAACTACGCCCCCCTCAATGCTCCATAGACGTCAGCCTGAAGAAAGAGAAGATCAGCTGAGGGCACTACTGCAGCTAGAACCACCAATGAGGGAGGAACAATAAGAAAATCGATCGCCTTTCGGTATCATCAACGCTATCTTTGGGGGGCTTAGTACTTCGATGAGCCGCCATCTCTCAGTCTTAAAGCTAAGAAAAGCTTGCTTCGAATTGGGAAGGCCCATATAAAATAGAGGAGGTCGTCCGGTCCAGAACTTATCATCTGAAGAAGCTCGGTGGAACAACGCTCCCACGACCTTGAAATTTCTAAGGATGAACTATCGATAATTTTTCTTCAATAAAACTCCTCTATTTTAATATTATGATTTTTTGATACAAAAACTATGTGATGACAGAAAAGAAGCAATTAATAATGGCCATGTTAGGAACAGGAGGAGGACCTCGTCCTAACATAAGTAGGTCGAAGACCTTCGATTATTTAAGACAGGAGGAGGAGAAAGGCCCATTCAACGATCCATCTATGCCCCTATTGCCATATTAGGAACAGGAGGAGGACCTCGTCCTAACATGAGCAGGCCAATGACCTTCGATTATTTAAAACAGAAGGAGGAAAGAGGCCTATTTAATGGCCCATCTATGCTCCTAGTGCCATGTTAGAAACAGGAGGAGGACCTCATCCTAACATGAGCACGTTGAAGACCTTCGATTATTTAAGATAGAAGGAGAGGAGAGGCCTATTCAACGATCCATCTGTGCCCCTAGTGCTATATTAGGAACAGAAGGAGAACCTCATCCTAACATGAGCATGTCAAAAGTCTCATTTATTTTAAATGAGGTAAGAAGAGAGACTCCAACAATGATCCTTATGTGTCCCTACAGTTCGTTAGGAATAGAAGAAGAATCTCATCCTAACGCGAGCAAAGTCAAAGGCCTTGTTCATTTTAGACAAGATGAGGGGAGAGACCCTGACAATGGCTCTTATGTGCCCCCATAGTCCGTTAGGAATAGGAGGAGAAACTCATCCTAACTCGAGCAAAGTTGAAGGCCTCGTTCATTTTAGACGAGATGAGAAAAGAGGTTCGGATAATAATCCTTATGTGCCCCCATAGTCCATTAGGAACAGAAAGAGAACCTTGTCCTAACACGAGCAAAGTTGAAGGCTCCGTTCATTTTAGATGAGGTGAGAAGAGAGATCCTGACAACAGCTCTTATGTGCCCCCATAGTTCGTTAGGAATAGGAGAACCTCATCCTAATGCGAGCAAAGTTGAAGGCCTCATTCATTTTAGACGAGGTGAGAAGAGAGGCCCTGACAACGACCCTTATGTGCCCCTACAGTCCATTAGAAATACGAGGAGAATCTCATCCTAATGCGAGCAAAGTTGAAGGTCTCGTTCATTTTAGACGAGGTGAGAAGAGAGGCCCTGACAATGGCCCTTATGTGCCCCCCACAGTCCGTTAGAAATAGGAGAAGAACCTCATCCTAACGTGAGCAAAGTTGAAGGCCTCATTCATTTTAGACGAGGTGAGAGGAGATGCTCTAACAACGGTCCTTATGTGCCCCCATAGTCCATTAGGAATAGGAGGAGAACCTCGTTCTAATGCGAGCAAAGTTGAAGGCCTCATTCATTTTAGACGAAATGAGAAGAGAGACCCTAACAACGGCCCTTATGTGCCCCCACAGTAAAATCGAAGGCCTCGTTCATTTTAGATGGGATAAGAGGAGAGGCCCCAACAATGGCTTCATTATGCCCAACAATGACAGAAGACAAGATCTTCCTGGACCTCGGTTGGAGGCAAGATCTCTCCCGAGCTTCAACTTTAACTTCGACCTTGGCTAGAGACAAGATCTTCTCCGAGCTTCAACTTCAACGTCAACCTCGGCTGGAGACAAGATCTTCCACGAGCTTCAACCGCAATATCAATAGGAGACAAGATCTCCTTGGATCTCGGCTAGAGGTAAGATCTCCTCCGAGCCTCAACTTCAACGTCAACCTCGGTTGGAGACAAGATCTTCTCCGAGCTTCAACTTCAACATCAACAGAAGATTAGATCTCCTTCATCCTCGATTGAAGATAAGATCTTTTCCGAGCTTCAATGTCAATATCAATAGGAGATAAGATCTCCTCTGAGCTTCAATCTCAACGGATGTAGAGCCCGGAAAAGAACTTCGACAGTCGCCTTTTTTATACTCCCTTCGAGTTTCAAACTCGGAAGGGGGAGACTATTATTGTGGATAAACCCCATTCTCACCGAAATCCAGCCTAATGCTTAGCCTAATGCAATCGGTAATCACGGGAGAGCTTCGATCGAAAATTCTCCTCCAGCAGTCGGACCCCAGCCGAACTCCTCCAGCCAAACCTTAGTCGAACTCCTTCAACTGGCCGAACTCCTCAGCAGCCGAGCCCCAGCCAAGCTCCGCCAGGATCCAAACTCCTTCCGAACTCCTCTTTCAGTCGGATTTCTATAGGAGCTAAACTCATCCCAAATTTTTTCTCCAGTCAGATTCCTCTAAGAGCCGAACTCCTTCCGGACTCCTCCTTCAGTCGGATTTCTATAGGAGTCGAACTCCTTCCAAACTCCTCCTTCAGTCGGATTTCTATAGGAGCTGAACTCCTTCCAAACTCCTCCTTCAGTCGGATTCCTCCAGAAGCCGAACTCCTTTTAGGTCTCTCCTTTAGTCGGATGCCTACAGAAGCCGAACTCTTTCCGAACTCCTTATTCAATCGGATTTCTATAGGAATCGAACTTCTTTCAGATTTTTTCTTCAGTTGGACTCCTCTAGGAGCCGAACTCCTTCCAGATTTTTTCTTCAGTCGAATTCCTCTAGAAGCCAAACTTCTTTCGAACTTCTTCTTCAATCAAATTTCTAAAGGAGCCGAACTCCTTCTGGACTCCTCCTTCGATCGGACTCCTCTAGGAGCCGAACTCCTTCCAGATCTCTCCTTCAGTCGGATGCCTACAGGAGCCGAACTTCTTCCAAACTTCTCCTTCAGTCGAATTCCTCCAGGAGCCGAACTCCTTCCGGACTTCTTCTTTGACCGAACTCCTTCCAAACTTCTCCTTCAGTCAGATTCCTTCAGGAGCCGAACTCCTTCCGGACTTCTCCTTTAGTCGGATTTCTCTAGTGGATTACTTCCAGATTTCAGTTAGCATTCTTTCCGAATGATCCCCTCTAGCCGTATCCCCTTTAGGAGTCCGAACTTCTCTAAAATTGATGTATGTCAAATCTCTTCACTGACCAACACAAGCTTCCTCCGAACTTTGATTATTCAATCTCAACGAATAGTCACTATCAGTCTGACGACACCTCTTCCTCTCCGTACCGAACCCCATATGACCCCAAGCAACTCAGTATCGGACAGCTATGACTGTCGCCATTAGTCTGCTACAGATGGCACCCCTCTCACGTAGCCCTGAGCGGCCAACTACTGGACGGCTACAGCTGTCACTGTCAGTTTACTGTAGGCGGCGCCCCTCTCACGTGATCTCGAACGGCCAGCTACCAGACAGCTACGACTGTCACTATCAACTTCAAGCTTCATCTATAAAAAGGGATCCTCTAAATATGTTTTCTCTAAGCTCTCTTCTCCTTCCCAAAACTCTGCCGAACTCTTTTTTGAGCACTCCATTTCTGTTGGCTAGGAGAGTTGACTTGATTGTTGGAGGATTCTGCCAGAGCCACCACCATCGACTTCAGACGAAACTTTATTTTGCAGATCACCGATGGTGACCTCATCTTCCTCGACTCCAGCTCGATCCGACGTCGAGTAGATTCTGCAACAATAATTATTATACTATAATAATATAATATAATATTATAATTATGATGTAATATATAATATTAGATAATATGATGGATTATAATCTAATCTAATAATAAATTATAATATAACATATTATATTATATTATTATAATATAATAATATTATTATATTATTAATTATTATTATATCAAATTATATATTTATAATATAATAATACTATAATAAATTATGTTATATATTTTTAATATATGATAATATTAATTTATTATTATATTATATTATATTATATTATATTATATTATATTATATTATATAGTATAATGATGTAATATGATATGATAAAAGATAGTGGATATTTTAGTCATTATAAAAATTTTATTTAAATCAAAATAGCTTTTCGACATTAATCAGAAAGCATTTTTGAAGAAAGTTTCAAAATGAAGCTTTTTCCAAATAGATCTTTTCAGCTTTTTGATAAAGCCAAAATAGTTTTTTAATTTTTTACCAAACATCACTGTATCATCTAAAAGTACTTTTGAAGGATCAGAAATGCTTTTTGGCACTCCAAAAACTCAGCCAAATAGGGTCTATGCTTTTGAAGTGGTAGAAAGTACTTTTTGACCCTCTAAAAATATTTTTAGATAATACAGTGATATTTGGTAAAAATTTAAAAAGCTGTTTTAACTTTGTGAAAAGATCTACTTGGGAAAAGCTCTATTTTAAAGTTTTCTTCAAAAATATTTTCTGACTAATATTAGGAAACTATTTTAATTTAAATAAAATTTTTTTAATGATCAAAATATCCATTAATAAATCTTATAATTATATCTTATATCATATCATTATACTATATAAATATAATATAATATAACAATAAATTAATATTATGATATATTATAAATATATAACATAATCTATTATAGTATTATTATATTATAAAAATATAATTTGATATAACAATAACTAATAATATAATAATATTTTTATATTATAATAATATAATATAATATGTTATATTATAATTTATTATCAGATTAGATTATAATCCATTATATTATATAATATTATATAATATATCATAATTATATTATACTATTATAATATTATTATATATGATTATATTATATTGGTTGAACTAAGGTTCTATTTGACTAAGCTTTTGAAGTAGTAGAAAGCACTTTCTGACCTTCTAAAAGCATTTTTAGATGATACAGTGATGTTTGATAAAAAATCAAAAAGTTATTTTTACTTTGTGAAAAGGTCTATTTCGAAAAAGCTCTATTTTGAAGCTTTCTTCAAAAATATTTTCTAACTAATATTAGAAAGCTATTTTAATATAAATAAAATTTTTTTAATGATCAAAATATCTACTAATAAATCTCATAATTACATCTAATATCATATCATTAGACTATAAATATAATATAATATAATAATAAATTAATATTATGATATATTATAAATATATAACATAATCTATTGTAGTATTATTATATTATAAAAATATAATTTGATATAACAATAACTAATAATATAATAATATTTTATATTATAATAATATAATATAATATGTTATATTATAATTTATTATTAGATTAGATTATAATCCATTATATAATACATCATAATTATAATATTATATTATACTATTATAATATTATAATAGATTATATTATGTTTATAACTTATATATTATTATATTTTAAATATTATATTATTATTATTATTATCATATAATATAATATAATATTGTAATATAATATAATATTATACTATATAAATATATAACATAATATATTATAGTATTATTATATTATAAAAATATAATTTGATAAAATAATAATCAGTAATATAATAATATTATTATATTATAATAATATAATATGTTATGTTATAATTTATTATTAACTTATATTATAATTTATTATATTATATTATATTATATAAGCCTATTAGGATCTTGTCGTCACAATCCAATCAATTGCCAGATATATCCTCTTCGAATAAGCCTAGCTATTTCTGCGGAATCCTGGTGGCATCCATTGATCGTTCCGGTTCCACACCACAAAGACTCATGGTGCACGAACTCACCATGTCTCACCACCAGTATTGCTCCACGTGGCATGACACGAAGGGACCCCAGGGCCAACCAGCAAGCAGCACGTGGCACGGTCTTTCACACAGCATGGCATCGACTCATTGGGCTGGCCCGGCTCTCAAAAGGCGCCCACTGCTTCAGAAGTTTGGGCGGCACGCCCTCGTGTTCTCAAACCCCTTCATGGAGTCCAAGATTTTTCATATAAATTATGAGTTTATCTGGTAGTGCTAATCATACGGGAAGGGCTGATGATCAATTCTAGGAGCCCACGCATGTTCCTTCGGCTCTGCATTTGATGCTCTAGCTACTTCGGGAGCTGCAATCCGTTGGCCAAATTTGGCTCCCACATCCTCCATTAATTTGAATCAAAGTTCTTTACCTGTGTTTTTTTCTATCCGTTTTCCAATCAATAATTAACCTTTTTTTTTCGATAAACAATAATTAACTCTTTTAGTGGCTAGATTAGTGGGTTATAGATGATTTCTTTGATAGAGACACCCAAGCCTCTCTTCCACACGATAAATTATTAAGTGCACTAGATCCACCATGGATCTAGCTAGGATATGAAATAATTTCACTTTCCACTCTTTTATTTTTTTTTCCTTCTATTTTTATGTTAATAGGATGATTTGACCTTAAGTCTATGATGAACTTGACCCACCTAACAATTTTTTTCTATTTTTTCATTATTATAAAAATAGTTTATGGCAGCGCATACTATGCCAGCGATTTTCGAAACCACTATCATAGATCCTATGATAGTGATTTTTATTAACCACTGCCATAGATTGAACCTATGGCAATGATTTTTGTAACTGCTGCCATAGATCCGACATATAGCAGCGGTTAACGAAAACCGCTGCCGTAAGTCGGATCTATAGCAGTGGTTACAAAAAAATTGTTATTATAGATCGATCTATAGCAGCGATTCATTGTAACCGCTACTATAGATTGGACCTAAAGCAGCGGTTAGTGAAATCGCTGTCGACCTATAGCAGCAGTTAGTAGAAACCGCTGCTATAAGCTTATTTATGGCAGCGATTAATTGTAACCACTGCCATATATATATATATTTTAAATATTATATCATTTTAAAATTTAATGCTTATCTTCACCATTCATTATTTAAATAATTATCATTAGAGTGTCGTCGCAAAAGGTAACCTCGATCCGATGGCCCTAGCTTCGTCGATCAAAAAAATTTGATTTCGAGGATCGCAAACGATGATGCGATGATCTGATAGATGGAGATCTTTGATGGATTCAAAAATCTACAACGATGATTTCGATGATGTTTGTAGCATACTATCAAAGTTTCACTTCAATCGGATATCGTTATCTTCATTAATTTAGTATAGATTAGTTTCGACCGTTAAATGATAAACGAGTGATCAAAGAACCAAACGGTGTCCGAAATGAGATAATTTTTTTTATAAATGATCTTGGCTACTACTTTAATCATTTTTTATGGTGGTGATTATAAAATTCAACTCGTGAGATGAGGAACGATCTAAAACTATACATCTTCTGATAACCATTCTGAAACTTCACGGGTTGTTATGCTCGTGCTTTTATAATATATATATAAGCTTAATATAAACAGTTTATACGAAAATGATTTAAATTTTACTATCATTATTATATAAAATATTTAAAATTATAATAAAGATCATTTAACTAAAAAGTTATCTCATAATTGGACATCGTTTAATCCTTTGATCGCTTGTTTCTAATTTAATAGCCGAAATTATTCCGTACTAAATTGACCATGATAATGATATTCGATTGAAGTAAAACTTTGATAGTATGCTACAAACATTATCGAGATCATTTTTGCAAGTTTTTAGATCCATCAAAGGTCTTCATCTATTAGATCATCGCATTATCGTTCGTGACCGTCGAAATCAAATTTTTTTAATTGATGAAGCTAGGGCCATCGGATCGAGGCGATCTTTTACGATGATACTCTAATGATAATTATTTAGATAATGAACGATGAAGATGAACATTAAATTTTAAAATTATATAATATTTAAAAAAATAAAAAAAATTATTTTTAACCTATGGTAGTGGTTATCAAAAATCATTGCTATAGATCTACGATAGTGGTTATAGAACCGCTGTCGTAGATCTGTGGCAGTGGTTTTGGATAACCGATGTCATAGATCTATGACAGCAGTTCGATAATTGCTGCTGTAGGTTAGGTTAAAAATTTTTAAATTTTTTCTGCTTTCCTTCCGTGCACGCTCGATCTCTCTCTGTCTCTCCCCCTCATCTCTGTCGCCAGTAAGGCTTCTTCCCCCCCGGCCGGTGCCACCCCTCCTTCCCCCTCGGCAGGCACCGCTCCTCCTTCCCCCTCTTCCTCCTTTCCTCCATCCCCGACCGCTCCTTCCTGCCACCCGCCACCCGGACCCCTACCCTCCCCTCGGCCATCCCTCCTTCCCTCCATCCTCGGCCGCTCCTCCCAACCACCCGCCACCCCTCATCCGGCCCCCCACCCCTCCAGCCGCCCCTCCTTCCCCTCCATCCCCGGCCGTCCCTCTCCGCCACCCTGCCACCCCCCAGCCCCCATCTCCAACCGTCCCTCCCTGCCACCCCCTATCCGGCCCCCCATCCTCCCCCCAGTCGCCCCTCCTTCCCCCCATCCCCGACTGCTCCTTCCTGCCACCCCCCCTCCACCCGACCCCACCCCCACTCCCCACCCTCCCCCCGACCGCGCCTCCTTTCCCCATCCCCGGCTGCCCCTCCCCGCCACCCCCAACCCCCCATCTCCGATCGCCCCTCCCACCACCCCCCAACCCCCCTCCGACCGCCCTCCTTCCCCCCATCCCGGCCGCCCCTCCGCCACTCTGCCACCCCCAGCCCCCATCCCTGGCTGCCCCTTCCTGCCACCCCCACACTCTCCGTTACTGTGCCTCCCGGGCCTCCTCGTCACTGTGCCCTGGCCCCCATCCCCGACCGCCCTTGCTCTCTCTCTTTCCTCTTTCTCTCTCTTCTCTATCTCACTATCTTGCTTTTGTTTCACAGGTTATCTCTAGTGCCATTGTCCTCCTCTAGCATTGTCACCGATGACCCTCAAAGCTTTCGGTGCGATCCGCTCTCTATAGCCGTAGGTATAATTTTTTTTAATTTTATAGTATTATTTATTAATCATGTATATTTATAATAATTTATAAAATATTTATAATAAATATTATAAATATTTATTATAAATATTATAATTATCTGTATGCTGTAGTTTTTGGACCGTATCATGGCGGTAGCCTTGGACTGTGTCATGTCAGCGGCTGTGGACTAGATCTATCAACAGCTTGGATTTAGATCAAAATCTGGATATTTAGATCTGGACCGAATTTTAATTATTGGTACGAAATTCGAACTCGAATACCCGACGGATCTATACTTGAAGTACTAGATCCAGACCCTAATGGATCCTGGAAGGCCGGATCCATAGAAGAAAAGTCCTTCTGCGTGTTAAACACAAGGAAGGGGGCATTGGATAAGGATAAGAGGATCATTTGATTTTTGAAATCAAGTGAGTGGTTAAAACCTCTCAACCATTCGATTCTTATCATTTTTCATGTAGTTTTCTCATGGTATTCACGTCAATAAATTATAAGAATTTTTATGCATGTAGCAGAAGAGGTTAGCATTACGTGATAAAAATTTTAGAGTGTTTAGGTATCAGTTTTGGGCAAAAAAAATCTTAGAGTAAAGATGAATAGGATTCCACAGCACTTTACTTTTCCCTCATCCCTTTCTTCTCTTATGATTTTCATTTCTAAGGATATCCTATTTTTAGATATAATCTAAATAGAGATTATAAATATGAAAGTTGTCTTTTAATGAAAACTTATTTCATTAAAAAACTCCATACAGAGAGGATGTGATAGAATTTTTGGACCGAGTGAAATCCTAGATTTGAAAATCTGGGTTCGGATGGAGAGATCGTTGTGAGTATCGGATCACCACCAAATTTAAAATACATCTTCATCATTCTCAAATATTTATATTTTAAATTTTTAAAATATCTAAAAAAATCAAAAAATATACGATCGATTGGATCGATTGTGATCAGTCATCGAAGGCTCCAGCGAGGAGCTAGCACTTCAGTGGAGCTGATCGAGATCAGAAGCTCCATGTGGACCAACCGTAGAGGCCAGACACGTGTGTAGCTATGACGTAATACCAAAGCATTATCCGATAGACTCAAATTATGGTGATCGACTATCTATAAAAAGATATTATATTATGAACACATAGATGTAGTAAATAGTTTATTACATAATTTTATTTTCAGATCTATTGATGTATGCATGCATATTATATTTAGATCCTAATGTGTAGGATTAAATAATCTAATATGATCAGTAGATAATTAATTAAATTAATTATTTTTTTTACATCATTATTATTTTTAAAATATTTTTTGAAAGTAGCATGGCAAATCCTATACTATTTTTTTTCAATTGGTATCAGAGCAAGGCTCTTTAAACATGATATGCTTATATATTTAGATTAATAATTTAGATTTGATCTAAATATTGATCTAATAATTAAAATAATTAGATTTAAAAAATTAAAATCCAAATCGTACGGACTGTAGGTTGTCTTGCTGTAGGGTTTATCCCCTACAGTGAAAAGATTGTCCTAGTACGTTGCTGATCTATATCGTTAATTATGAAATTACTAGATTTGATCTAATATTTTTATGATTTAATTATATTAAATTTTAATCTAATTTATGATCATGAATGCATAATTAAATAAAGTTTGATTCATAATTTTATGATTATGTAGTGTACATAGTTTCAGATTAAACCTTACAACTAGTATTGTTTGTGAATTAAGATGATTTAATTTTGAAATGAGTTGACTCAATTGGTGAACAATGCTCAGTTATAAAAAATCTTTCAAAATTAAAAATATTTTTGAAATACCGAATCCTAATTCTCAGCTTATAAACTTAATTAAAAATTAAGTATAATAATTTAGTATTTAGAATTATGAATTAAGACTCTAAGTCATTAATCATAAATTTGTGGGTTATTGGATTAGCTGAATTAAGTTCATAAATTGGGTTAGACCTAAGGTTAGTTAAAAGATGGACTAATTTAAAGTAATTGATCAAATCTAATTAAATGTTAATATAGATTAGGTCAAGAACTCTATAGACTCAATAACAATAGTTATAGTTGATCAAGTCCATACCTTTAACAAGGACCAAATGGATTTGATTCAAGACTACGCGATCGAATATGAAATTATTAGGTTGGTCAAATTAAAACTAATAAATCAGATGGTGTCTAAGGTAAGTTTGGCAGTTTGACCAGTGATTTTTAATTGAGAGCTACTTGCACTGATTCAGTCTTTGACGAGTTAATGGCATATCCCTTTTACTAATCTCGCTTACCTGGCCATCCTGGTGAGTTAGATTTTGATTAGATCACTTGGTGATTCAGGCTCATCCATGTCCATTAGGTAAATCAGTCTGACTGATTTAGGTGCTTCTAATGCTAGCTTAAATTAGATTCTTTTCTGACTTGGTGAAGTTAGTGGGATGATCAAAATTGGCTCGTTGAATTTTTTTAAATTGGTTAACTAAATTTTTTAAAATTATTAGATCCTTAAAAATGAAATAATTATATAGATAACTAAATCATAGCCTTCCATTAAGTTGAGTGATAATGGGTTCATTAGTATAATGATCATTGGAAGCCCAAAGGCCTGATGATTATTGACTAATAAAATTATCATTCATAAAATGATAATTTGGTTAAGTCTTTCTGATGGTAGTTAGGTTGGCCGATCAAAGTCAGGCCTGATCATTTACTGGTTAGATAAGATCAAATATGGTCATATTAATAGTTGGACCTAACCGAACCCTTTTCAGTGGAGGCCAAAGCCTACTGATTAGGTCTATGGGGCAAAATCAATGTTACTAAAAGTTATTTAGAGAAATAATTGATTTTAAATCTATCCATAAGTGCACATGGATTGACCAATCAAAGTTGGGCTCATGTGTAGTCTATGTGGATTCTAATACCCACTAAGAAATTAGAGTAATTTCTCGAATTGGAGGTAGAGGCTATCAATTCATATAAAATAGTGGAAGAACTTTTAGACTGAAGTCCAAGTCTTTAGAATTAATAATTCATATACTAATTTGGTTTGATTTTTCTTTTTGTACAGACATGGCCACTAACCTATCGCTCCGGTCATTGTTAGACCATGACAAATTAATGCGACCCAACTATGATAGCTAGTATCGTAAGTTGAAAATCATCCTGGAGCATGAGCAGATTCTTTATGTGGTAACGGATCGAACACTTGAGGAGCCAGTCCCAAATACTAGAAAAGCGGTCCAAGATACTTATTTGAAGTAGCTCAATGACCGCACCACCATTCGATGTATAATGTTGATGGCAATGAATAACGAGTTCAGCCGTAGGTTTGAAAATGCCCAACCATAGGAGATGCTTCAAATATTGAATGACTCTTTTGGCATGCCGGATGACGTTGAAAGATACAAAATAAGTTGTACCATTTTCAACGCTTGGATAAGGGACGGGGCCTCAGTCATCGGTCATGTATTGTACATGATCGAGATGATTGAGCATCTTAGCAAGTTGGGCTTTCCTCTGTACGAGCAGCTCGGTAAAAATGCGATCTTTAATTCTTTATCCAAGTCCTTTCTTTCTTTTCTAACTTATTTTAGAATGACAAAGCCTACAGTGAACTACCACGGCTTGTTGGGGTTGCTGCAGAATTTTGAGAAGGATCATCAACTCCACAAGAAGACGGTGAATATAGTGGGAGGATCTTCTTCTGATCGTCGATCCTTTAAGAAAGAAAAAAAGAACAAGAAGAAGAAAAATAAGAAGGTGCGGCCACATGCTAGGACGACTGCATAGGGTCAGATCAAGAAGTGCAAGCCCGATCAGAGTCAGGTAGATTACTTCTTTTGCAAGAAGCAGGGGCACTGAAAGAGGAACTGTCCTCTGTACATTGCCTCTCTGGATTCGAACAAGTCGAGGAAGAAGTAAGTGGTTATTGGACAAGATAATTATATGATAACACCTTACAATTTTTTCTTATTTGATTCTACTGCCTGGGTATTAGATACTGGAAGTTCTTATCATATTTGTAATTCTATGCAGGGCTTGCAGGTCAGTAGGAGATTTGATCAAGATGAGAGGTTCCTGAATGTTGGAGATGGAAGATAAGTTTCAATTCTAGCTCTAGGAATCATGAACCTTATAATTAATTTAAATAAAATTATTTTTAATGAATATCATTATTGTTCAACTTTCTTATTGAATCATTTATGTAGGCCTTTTGGCCATGAATGATTTTGAAATATCAATAAAAGAAAAATTTTGTAATGTCATTTTGAATGATGTTATATTTTTTATTGAACAATTGAATAATAAAATTTATTTACTTTCTATGCTTGTTAACGTGGTTCAATCTTCTAGTAAACGTCCTAGAATTAGTAATGTATCTGATGTCTATCTTTGGCACTGTAGGCTAGGTCATATTAACAAGAATAGAATTAATAGGTTAGCTCAAGAAAAAATTCTTGAGGTTAGTGATTGTGAGTCACTTTCGACCTATGAGTTATGTCTTCTTGGTAAGATGACCAAGTCGCCTTTTATTGAAAAAGATGAATGAGCCACTGAACTCTTGAGTTTAGTACATTCAGATGTATGTGGACCCATGAGCTTAAGTGATAGAGGTGGATATTTCTACTTCATAATCTTCACAGACGATCTATCAAGGTATGGGTATGTCTATTTAATGAAGCATAAGTCGGAGTTATTTGAAATATTCAAACTATTTCGAAATGAGGTAGAAAAGCAAACTGAGAAAAGTATTAAAGCTCTTCGGTCTGACCGAAGGGGTGAGTACCTTTTCAATAAGTTTCTGACATATCTTGGGAAGAACGAAATTTTCTCCCAATGGATCCCTCCTGGAACACCACAATAAAATGATGTCTTTGAAAGGAGAAATCAGACCCTTTTGATATGATTCGATCCATGATGGAATTTGCTAGTTTGCTAATCTTTCTATGCGGATATGCGCTCGAGTCAGCTTGTTATATTCTAAATAGGATTTTGAGTAAATCTGTTAATAAAATACCATATAAAATATGGACAGGACGTAAGCCAATACTTTCACACCTTAGGGTTTGGGGGTGTCCGACCTACATTAAATGTTTGATGACAAACAAGCTTGGACCTAGGTCTGATAAGTATAGTTTTATAGATTATTCAAAAGAAACCAAAAGGTACTACTTCTATCTTGTTGATGAGCAAAAAATGTTTGTCAGCCTTAAGGTAGTCTTTTTAGAAAAGAAGTTTCTTGGTAAAGGAACTAATGCCTCTAAGGTCGAACTTGATGAAGTACGATAAATGAAAGAACGGACACAAGTTGTTGAACCTGAGCTAAATCTGATTAAATCAGATTCAGAATCCATTATAGAAGCATCCTTAAGGAGATCTGGTAGAGTACCACATCAATCGGATATATATTATAATTTTCTGATCTAGGATGGGGATCCTATCGAACTCGATGAGAATGATCAGGACCCAATCACCTATATGGATGCAATGTAGAGATCCAACTCTGAAAAATGACTTGAGGCCATGAAATCTGAGATGAAATCCATGAAAGTCAATAATGTATGGACATTGGTTAACTCACCCAAAGGGATAAAATTCATAGGGTGTAAATGGGTCTTCAAAAGAAAAAGAGACGCAGATGGAAATATGGAGACCTATAAAGCTTGTCTGGTTGCTAAGAGATATCGTCAATGTTATGGTATTGACTATAATGAGACGTTCTCTCCTATGGCAATGCTCAAATCCATTTGGATAATGCTTGCCATAGCTGCCCATCTGGACTATAAAATCTGATAGATGGATGTGAAAACAGCTTTTCTGAATGGAGAGCTGGATGAAGAGGTGTATATGATACAACCTAAAGGTTTCATGTTCATAGATGAGTCTAAGGTATGTAAGCTTCAGAGGTCCATTTATGAACTAAAGCAGACATTTTGAAGCTGGAACATACAATTTGATAGAACAATCAAAACTATGGCTTTGTTAAGAACGAAGAAGAGCCCTACATATACAAATGAACAATGGTCCAGCAATAGTATTTCTAGTATTATATGTGGATGACATTCTCTTAATCGAGAATGATGTTCCTACATTACAAGGAATAAAGATCTGACCGTCATCAGAGTTCTCAATGAAAGATTTGAAAAAAGCTTCCTACATTCTAGGGATGAAGATCTATAAAAATAGATCTAAAATGTTACTTGGATTGTCTCAATCCACGTACATTGATACTGTACTAAAATAGTTCAACATAAAAAATTTTAAAAAAGGCTATCTACCGATAGGCCATAAAATTTTTTTTTTAAAGAGAGATTATCCAACAACACCTCTAGACAGAGAGCGTATGAATAAAATACCATATACTTCAGTAGTGGGTTTTATAATATACGCCATGACATATACATGATCAAATGTGGCATACTCACTAGATGTAGTAAGTAGATACCAATCTAATCTAGGGGAGAATCACTGGAAGGTTGTTAAAATCATCATGAAGTATTTAAGAAATACTAAGGACCAGTGACTTGTATATGGTGAATCAGACTTAAAACTTATGGGGTTCACAGACTCTAGTTTTTAGTCCGATCATGATGATAGCAAGAGTGTGTCGGGATACATATTTACCCTTAATGATGGGGCCGTCTGTTGGAAGAGTTCCAAGCAGCATACTGTGGTCGATCCAATTTGTGAGGCGAAGTATGTCGCTGCATTAGATGCTGCCAAAGAAGCGGTGTGGCTAAGAAAATTCATCATCGAGCTCGAAGTAGCATCCTTCCTTGATGGTCCAGTTCTGCTCTATTGCGACAGCTCTGGAGCCATTGCTCAGGTGAAGGAACCAAAGGCATACTAGCGGACGAAACATATTCTGTGTCGCTACCATCTTATCCAAAAGATTGTGGATCAAGGTGATGTTGACTTTTAGAAGATCGATGAAAAGGAGAATCTGATCGATCTATTCATTAAAGCTGTTACGGTGAAGGAGTTCGACGACTTTAAGTTGAAGATAGATATTAGATACTGCACCGATTGACTTTAATCCAAGTAGAAGATTGTTGAAAATATGTTTCAAAGCCAATTATCAGTCTGTTGATGGTTGGATCATATATTTATAATTGTATATGAATTATAAATTAATAAAAATTATTTTGATATTTTTCATCATAAATTCTATTGTCTTCTAATGAACTCCTATGTTGTGATGAAGTCCTTAGGACTATCTAGATTTGGCAAAGAAGAATTTATCATTTAGTTCTTAAATAGTTCATGAGCAAATGATACGTTGTTACTTAGGACGACAACGTTTATCAAGTATAGATCGTTGTGTACCATATAGATTGGTTGTCCTCATAACCAAGGAGTGTTAAGATATTGATATGGCATGCAAGTGAGATGTACGGGTACATCTATATTGAATGTGACCAACTTTGGGATTTTTCTCCTGTCAAGATTAGCTTCGATAAAATATGGATATAAATGTCCTTCCGACCTAAGATCACCATGGTGACTTCCAAGCAACTCACTGTGTTTTGGTGCCGGACTATCTGAATTTTTAATTCAGTGATGAAAGATTTTTGGGCATAGTCAAGTACTTATGGAGTCGGTGTATGTATCAAGATGGGATTGACCACTCCTGATTTTAGGAGCTGTGTTCAATTATGTTTTAATTTAGCAAAATCTTAATCAGAATAGTCTTAGTGAAGAGTCATGGGACTAATTACTTTGAATACGACATGGATGTATTTTCTAGGATTGACAGTCTAATTCTGAGTCATCTATTACACGGAGGTCATAGGGATGAATTATACGATAATCATATTCGCATAGGTTCTGAATGTTGTGATTGCGATTATTCGACCTATCCGGATATCGGGTATCATTGCTAGATGGTCACTTTGATTAGTATAGAAATTGATTTCTGTGCTATCAGCTTAGGTTCAGACCTGCGAGGTCACACACATTAGGAGTTCCTACCTGATCTGATGTCTGATCAAAAGTTTTATTGGTCTGGGACTCTATGGTCAAGAGTCCCACTGGACTGGGACTCTGTGTCCTACTTGTCTGGGACTCTATGGTCAAGAGTTTCACTGGACTGGGACTCTGTGATCAAGAGTCCTATTGGACTGGGACTCTGAGTCCTACTTATCTGGGACTCTCTGATCATGAGTCTTGATAATTTAGGACACTATGGTCAAGAGTTTCACTGGACTGAAACTCTGTGACCAAGAGTCCTACTGGACTGAAATTCTGAGTTCTACTTATCTAAAACTCTCTAATCAAGAGTTTCACTAGTCTGAGACTCTATGATCGCAAGTTTGATTCATTTGGGATACTGGGTTCAAGAGTTTCACTGATTTAGGACTCTTCAAGAGTTTCATGTTGATAGGACTCTGTTGCCCAGTAACCTATTCGATTTGGACTTAGATATTTTTGAAGGATTGATTAGTAATTTGATTACTAATTAGCTTAATTTAATTGAGCAATGAGGATTCGATTAAGTCTGATTGAATTTGATTCGATTGGATTTGATCCGATCAAGTCATGAGATGACCTAATCGCTATGAAAGTTTTGACCCTGATTTGATTAGGACGTAGATCTAATTAATTTCTAATTTGATTAAAATTTTATTAAATTAGGCTAAGCTTAATTTGATTAGGTTTAACCTAGTTTAATTGAGTCTAGATTAATTGATTTGGTTGAAACCAATTAGGACCAAGTCAAATGAAGTTTGAATTCAAATTCTCTCATGCACCCACCATTTTTTACTTTTCTACTCTGCTTCCCACGCCCTCCCTTTTGTTTGTCAAATATTTTTTGAGAAATAAAATATGCACACAGAAGGAGAGTCCTTTTGCATGTTAAACATAAGGAAGGGGGCGTTGGATAAGGATAAGAGGCTCATTTGATTTTTGAAATCAAGTGAGTGGTTAAAACCTCTCAACCACTCGATCCTTATTATTTTTCATGTAGTTTTCTTATGGTATTCACATCAATAAATTATGAGAATTTTTGTGCATGCAACAGAGGAGGTTAGCATTATGTGATAAAAATTTTAGAATATTTGGGCATCAGTTCTGGGTGAAAAAAATCTTGGAGTGAAGGTGAACAGGATCCTGTAGCACTTTACTTTTCCCCCATCCCTCTCTTCTCTTGTGATTTTTACCTCTAATGATATTCTATTTTTAGATATGATCTAAATAGGAATTATAGATATAAAAGTTATCTTTCCATAAAAACTTATTTCATGAAAAAACTCCACACAGAGAGGGCATGATAGGATTTTTAGTGTGTCAGAATTTTTGAGCCGAGTGAAATCCTAGATTTGGGAATCTGGGTTTGGGTGGAGAGATCGAGTGCTGTGAGCATCGGATGGCCACCAAATTTGAAACACATCTTCATCATCCTCTAATATTTATGTTCTAATTTTTAAAATATCTAAAAAATCAAAAAATATATGATTAATCGGATCGATCGTGGTCAATCATCGAAGGCTTCGGTGAGGAGCTAGCACTCCAGTGGGGCTGATCGGGACCAGTAGCTCCGTGTGGACCAACCATAGAGGCCGGATATGTGTGCGACTGTGATGTGATACCAAAGCATTATCCGGTGGACTCAGATTATGGTGATCGACTATCCGCGAAAAGATATTATATTCTGAACACATAAATATAGTAAATAGTTTATTACATAGTTTTATTTTCAGATCTATTGATTTATGCATGCATATTATATTTAGATCATAATGTATAGGGTTAAATAATCTGATATGATCAGTAGATAATTAATTAGATTAATTATTTTTTACTATATTATTACTATTTTTGAAATATTTTTTGAAAGTAGTATAGTAAATTTTGCACTATTTTCCTTCAATGGTACACCCACCAAGATACATTTAATAATTCCAGTTTTGTAAGTTTCAAATTGAGGCGCAGCAGATGAGTTTCTGCTGTCTTCCAGTTCCATCTCTCCGTAAATATTTTAGACTCCTTATAGATGGCTTTTTCTGAGCTTCTAATAAATTCTTGGTGATCCTTGCTCTCCCTTTCATCCGGGAAAAAACAACACCCACTACAATACATGCCCTCAGATTGTCGTCAGGTATGGTGATAAAATGTTATTCCTATTGTGATGCCATCGGGAGATCCTACATATATATATATACGAAGCATTTGAGATCGATCGGCCACATTAATCTGTCACTTCTTTACTTGGATAAAGCAGGATTGAATATATCTATGAGCGAGAACCTTGCATAAGCGAGGCCTGACCTTGTCAAATAGATAATGCTTAGCTTACAAGCCATGAAATACCACTAAAACGTGTACATTAGCATAATAAGGCTCAGTCAATGTATCTCTCTCTCTGGATCTCCATTTGACACAGTTTGACCAGGTTTTTCTTTTCTATAGTTTATATAGGAAGAGCTGCCACAAACGTAGCCAATGGGGCGACGGCATATGTCAAAATGAAAGAATCAAAGATCTTCTCGAGCCCAACTTTGCAAGCATGCTTCACGGTGATCTCGTGAGGGAAACAAATCCAAGCAAAGTGTGAAAGAGTACGCATAACCTGTACCATCTTTGCGCACTTGGAACAAAAGCTAGCTACGGGCTGCCCCCCACTTTTATAAGAAAGCGTGTCAAAAGTCTAAGTTCGTTTCCGGTTGTTCTTTTGAACCCTTTGCACTCATCTCATGACCGTTAGCACGAAAAATATAGTTCAAAGAGGGAAACCCGGTCCAAGCTCTAAACATCGGGACTGGAGTCCCTTCATATTAAAAAGATTTCCGAAACCCTATGGCTTGGTGGATTGACAAAACTTTACCACCGTCACCTCGTAGCGTGCATGGCGGCAGACAGGCCCAAAGCACTCGTATCTTCAATTCCACGCAATGCTAAGGCTTCGAACGCTGCTTTACATACAGATCACAAGGACAAGTTTTTTTTGTCCTTCCGGGCACATAAATATAGCCAATTGCCAAAAACAAAATGTTAAAAGGACAATTTAAAATATATTGGAACCCCAATTGAATATTTAGAAGAATTGAGATGAGATTTTAGAAACCTAGCTTTGACCTATATCTGCTAGGGTCTTAGATTATAAAACCCAACCTTTCCCTTTCATCTCTTCCTCCCTCGTTGTGATCTTGTTCAATGACAAGCATATTTACAGGTCACAAAAAAGTAATGGTGCACTTGAGGTTCGTAAGCTTTGTAGTAGGACTTCTGCTTTCTTTGGCAGCTCTTGGGGATTCCCTTGCACTTGCCAATCGAGGTAGGCAGGCCTCTCTTCTTCATGCTCTTCATCTAAAACAAAATTTTGTATGCATGCATGTCGAGTCTCACGAATAGTAATGGTTTCTGTCCTAATTTACTCTTTACCGTAGGCATGGTGACACTTCCGAATAATGATGGTATAATCAAGAGCCATCAGGTGTGCGTGTATATATATATATATATATAATATCAAATTCAGTTATACATATTCTTCATTTGCTAATGATCTTTTCCTATCCGTGTGGAAATTTGGTTTTATGTACTTTTAACTTTTCACTAGGAGCTTGAAGACAGCACCAAAATGGTTGGTGCCACCGGAAACATTCGAGTAATTGAAGGAAGGAAGATGGTGAAGGAATTTAAAGGCACAATGAAAACAGGTGCAAACTATTCTGTTGGAAAATGTGGGCTTGGAGGAGAGGGGGAGTCCAGGTTAGGATGTAAACCGAGTAACAGACGACTCCATAGAAGAGTCCATTTTCTCGGCCTCGTACCTTTCAGTGCCGACTACCACAGACCTTCAAACCACCCCCCAAAGAATAACTGAAGCAAGGGCTCCTAAAACTACTTTTGTGGTTGAAATATGAGAGAGAACATCTTTTAGCGTGTTAGCTGACGTGCTATATGACCTCTGGTGCATGTTTAAATGGATGTTCATGTGTAACAAGGAATCTCGGTTATTATGTTAGGTAGGATTCCAATCACAGTTTTTACATTCCAAGTCTAACAATGTAAGATTTATATATGTCAAGTGGGGTTCTTTTCAAGCAAAGAATATTAGTTTTCTTCAGACATGCATATGCTTAACAATATGATCTTTGACTCTGCGATGGCCACATATTAATCTTCTTACATATTATACTGCGAGTGATGAGACTTATATGAGTATTGTACTGAATTACAAAGTGGGATATAGAGGAAGATAAACGAATTCTAGTTCGATTTGAATACTTGCCCTTCTGGATGCAGGAAAGGCCAAAAACTCTTTAAACAAGTCATATGGCTCATCAAATGCAAAGGTAAATGATCCAATCCTCCCTCCGTGTGTGTGCGTCTCCCTCGCTGCACCAAGATATATAGACTAGGACAATGCACTACATACACATAGATATGCACATATAATAAAAACCACAATTCCATTAGTTTGGCATCTCTCGGACAATAAGATCACAGGACTACAAATGGAGAAGCAACATTATGACTTATAAACATCTTCACCTGAAACTTCTGTAACCATAATTTAGCGAGGTATGTCTAAGCCAAAGATGCATATGGTCATGTGCTTGTATTAGGTTGGAAAGCAGGCTCAGTTTTTTGAAAATAGGAAGGTCTCTTTTCAAAAGTTCAGGTGGATTCTTGTTTTCTTGTATGTTTTGCCAATTTTTCAACTTTCCTCTGTTACCGTGTATATATATCCTTGTGCACCTAAGGAAGTTTTTTCCCGTATTCATTGTTCATAATCATGTAATTGGGCCATAATGCTAGAATCCTATTACCATAAGTAAAAGCCACACTGATCATGTCTCATTTAACTTTGTGCTCCCTTCACCAATGTGACAATTAGGATTTTGCACTCAACACAGCTTGTCTTATATATCATGTTCCGGCTTCTTGACCAACCATAGAAACTAATTAACAAGTTTACCTCCATTTGTCCTTAGGATTCTAGTATCACGACGGTGCAGTCAGGGCCATTGGCTAGTCTCGGCATGAAGACCGAAGGGAATGCTCTTGAGCCCCCAAATTATACTCAAATAAAATCCCAAGTAATGGAAATTTCTTCCACTCATGCAATCTTGGGGTCTTCAGAAGTTTCGGAGCCACCACATGATCAATCTCAAACAGATGAAACACGAAAGCTACTAGCAGCTAGCTAGCCATGTCTGAAATTTTTGAAATGTCCGTAAAGGACTACCATCAGAAGGCCCATCGCTGGCCTCCGATCAACAATGACCTACCTTTATGGGGTATCAATGTGAAACCCTAGCTAGTTAGCGCTATAAAATTTTGGCAGTGGGATATGGATCCTCCTCTAACCTTTTCGCCAAAATAAATAGCTACTGCATTTAGCTAGTTAATAATGAAAACCTTTTTGCACTTGCATTACTCATAGTCTTCACTCCTTCCTTTATGCCCTAAAACTAGCTAGATAAGCTTCAAATCTCTCCTACCTCAGTCGTAATCTCATCTACGTCAAAGCGTCATTTTAGTATATAGCATTTTTCGATTATCGAAGTGAGTTCAAGATTTATACTTATTATTCAACTTTGAACAAATATAGTTCTAGTTCTATGTGGATGACGCTACTTTAAACCATAGACTCGTAATTTTGGAGATCATGATGAATACTTCCAGAACTACTAGCTGAGAATATGAAGTGGAGCTAGTTAGTTGGAAGGATGAGATGCTACTTGGGTGTTAGCTCTTGAATCTCCTGTATATGCTCTCAACCAGTTCAACATCGTTAACGAGAGAAAAATTTGCACCTCTGTTCGCTTCTCCCGCTCTCTTTCTCGCCCTCGGCCTCGGCCTCCAGTTTCTGGCCTTCTTACATTCTTAATTCCATCCCTGTTCACTGCTGTCACGACTCGCTAATGACACTGCAGTCGTTATTGCTACCGTCAATATATATTGCCATCGTTGGAGGGAAATCCTTGGGCTATTGCAGTCATTCTTATATAATTCCCTTCTCTCTCCCCATTCGATTTAATTATCACCATTGCAGCTATCCTCTCTCTCTCGGATGTCGAAGTTGTTACCAGGATTGACATTTCCACCTGTTATAGTACTCCCGTAGTGGGATTTTTCTGAGCCATAGGATAAGAAGATAGAATAAAACATGGGTATGGGGTTACCAGTTTATTTTTCTCCAATTCGCTTCGCCGCCATCCCCTCTCCTGCCCGCTACGTTGTCTTTCTCCTCTTCAGGTTGTTGCCGATAAGAAAGCCATGGTGTTTTTCGAATTTCATCAAAAAAAGAAGAAAAAAGAAAGGCATCCTGTTTCCTCCTACGTATGCGGGCAATGGAGGGGTAGCGACGGGAATGTGAGAGGTGACGCAGAGGGCACGGGAGGCGATGGAGGATGAGGTAGCCATCAGAGGCCGCATGGCGTGCGAAGCGGAGGAGGAAAATCTATGTTGTGGTGTCCCTCCGGATCCTCCCCATCGGCCATCACATGGTGGACTCCCGGGAAATGAGTAGGCTGAGCCTTACAAGTGTGCTTTCCCATTGTTTTCCATCATTTAAATCTCTCCAGGAGTCTGAGAAGAGGCGAAGAGATTTAGGAGAGACATCTAAGGTTTGGCTGAAGTCAATATAAAGAAGCTTGGCAGAAGAAGAAAGGAACCACTGGAGAGGGGTCCTTGCTCTTTACTAAAGAGGGGTTCATTGCCGGATTCATGAGCATCATAATCCACCAACCCAAGCTGATTTCTCGCACTCTTCAAAGAGATATTCCCAACAAGGATTCTCATCCATAATTGTTGGTGAAGATTTCCACCTGCTGGCGAAGTGGAGCTCATCGTAGAAGAGTTATAAATCTCCTGATGTTGTTTGCCTTTAGTTGAAACTAGAGAAGACTTGCATCCGATTATTTTGCTCAGACGGGTGAGATTTCGCATAAAAGTTATTATGGGCTCTCACCTTTAGTTGCTATTGTTTGCACTGGTTGGTTTTCATTTCAAATTCTTATCATACTGCATGATTTTCTTGATCTATTTCATAGAAGAGAAACAATTGGTTCTCAAATATCTACATATAACAATTAGCCAGAATGGATGGAAGTGTAACAACCGAACACCTCATCCAAGAAGGGTGGCTAAGAAGATGTTACTCTTTATTTAAGCCTTTGTGAGGATACAGCATCCTCTGGTCTATATGGATCATGAGCAAGATCTACCTTAATAGTATTTATAACAATGAAAGACCTCATCTAAAAAAGTGTATTATTCGAGTTTATGAATAAATATTCAAAATATACTTATTGCATATTGATCTAAATGTAAGTTTGCATAAATCTTCGTAAAAGCATTGAGAGTTTGTGGAAAGGAGAACAATACTTGTATTTCCTACTAAACAGTACCAACATGGCCACCACTAGCATGTGAGCATATAAGTGGTAGGAAGCTATATCTAAATGTAGGTATAGTATTACTTATCCATTATATCAGCATAATTTTAGAGATCACAAAATAATCTATATCAGATCATACTATTTCTTTTTATTAGCATGATTCTATATCAACTTGTATTATTTCAATTTATGACCCACAATTGATCAGGATCAATTCTAGCTGATCACCATGCTTAACAGTCACATTTTTCTAACTCATTCACCAAATGTTTCATAAACATCCTGGCTCTTGTACCAAAAGAGCACTCTCTTCTTCTCAAAACTCCCAAATTGAATTATAATTTAATCTAGACACCTATACGATGACCACAGCTATTCTTCTCTAATTTGTTTAGTCAATCGATTGATGTAATGGAATGAATTTTTTTTTTCTAATGGCCTCATAGTGAACTCCTAGAGTCTTCCCAAAGCCTTAATATTGTACTTTACCCTTTAAAAGCCCCTCCGATAAACGGCAATCGAGTCTACAAAATTATATGCAATAATCCTTTTGTGATCATAGTGATGGCATTGGATGAGTTTATATCGGGCAGCAATATCATATCTTCTTGCTTCTTGTTAACATGTAGAAATTAAGAGCACATTTGGCTCACAATTGAAATTAAAATCATAATCAAAATAAATTAGAATGAAAATCAAAATGGCCATATCATGGTTTTTGTTCGTGACCTGAATTAAAATCCAAATGAAATTTAAAAATTAGAAAAAAGTAGGGATTGTATTTGGAAGATTGGAGCATTTCAATCACTATTTGAAATTGAAATGAGAAAGGAATTCCTCCAACCAAATGGCTGGTATAGATCCATGGGAATTATTCATTCCTATTCCTATTTGAGAGTCTAACTCTCTTCCACCAAACATGCTCTAAACTACTACCCATGTGGATGCAATAATAATCTTGTATAACCTATGTTGTAGAAAACTGCTATTATTTGGATACGTGGAATTTTTGATAGGCTAAATGACTAATAACCATGCAGAATATGGCACAAACTACAACCCAAATTATAGGTATGGCGGCAAATTTTGATCAGTAAACAATGCAACCAAAAGAAGGCAACATATCATCCATGACCCAGATATTGGAGCATTGCTGCAATCTTGGTAACCGAAAAAGTTCTATAGATTACAATGGAACTTAAGCTAGAAAACCAGCCTCAAGAAGTTTGAGTGCAGGGTCTTGGTCAGATGACCAATAGAAATTTAACATGTACCGACCACCTCCGTGGAAGATTTGCACTTCGTTGAAAATGCCGCATGGAGTCCCATTCTGACGCGAGCCATTTCTGAAAAGATCAGTTCCATTAATTACGCCGAATCCCCGACACTCCTCCTCGTCCTTTTCTAAACCCTTCTTCCTTTCTAATGATGACATCAAACCGAAAGGAAACAATGAGGAATGGTTCGAAAAGATTTGAGGGTAGAGAAATTCTTATTGCACCGCGGGCACGGTGATTGGCATTTTTTTTTTCTTTTTATATTCTCCCCAATCACTGGCGGTACGCAAAGAATTCCTCTCGCAGGCTAACTTTCAACAGGTGCCATCCAACCAAAATTTCGGATAAGCAGCACAGCGTGTCGAGCAAGCAATGCACCCCCGGAAATGCCGCCGTCGCAAATATTATGTGAGACGTGGCAAGACATGCTAGCTCTAGCTTGACTTGAATACGTAAGAGACTACTCATTGGCCGCAAGGATGGGTGTCTCGGATTTTCTAGGTGCTTTTTCTGAAACAGAGCAGGGTATACTTCACCATGCCGTTCCATGCGTCTAGAGTCATGATTCTACAGAGTATAAGATAAGATTCTTTTAGTTTTTGTATTTATGGTGCCCAGCCAGTGTCTTGCAGAAAAGATCAAGGTCAGTTACCCATGGTCTGTGCAAATTTCATCTGTTTAATGACATAGGCGTGGCCTTCAATTTTTGTAACAATATTCAATATTTAAATTATGAGATGCACGTAAAGTTACTTCTCCATTATAATCAGCTTGAAATAATATTTCCACATCTTTTCTGATCCCATACGTTTTTCTGAGATGCAAATCTGCCGGTCAACAATGCCAATAGTTATTGGCACCCCATTCACCTTCACTGGCCTGAAGGACAATGCATAAAATGCCTTAATGCAATGCAAGCATGCCAACCATGTTGACAGTTGTCGGCACCCATTCACCTTCATTGGCCTCATACGGACAAAGCATAAAATGCTTGAATGCTAACAACCAGCAAATGGGACCTACCTAGGTCAAACTGAAAACCATCATAAATGATGGATACACTTTGGCTGATACGGAAGAAATTATTAGATAGATTTACTCTACCTAAAAGTTTATACATCAATTGATTCTTCATTAATTGCTAATTTTATTTGATCAACTATGATATAAAAAGACGTCGACCAAAATCCATAAAGTTTGGCAACGGTGGAATGAGTCTAACCACCACAAGGATTGTGGTCAAAAACTTTGTTTAACACCCATGAGTCAGATGGGAGCCAACAGGTGAGGGCTGCACAAAGAAATCTGATGTCCCCCACAAAACCCCACCCCCAAAAAAGAAAAAAATCCTAACATTCAGCACTTGCACTTACCCCAGAGAAAAACATGTAACTTTTCTATAACTAAAGCACCGATGGATGGATTACCTGAAACCAACGGGGGCCATAGCACCAGGAACCGGAAAATTTAACAGCATTCACCCCGTGCGAACTGGGACGAGGGGCTTCCTGATACACACGTCAGGAGTTGTTGGAAGAATTGGAGACAATGGCAAAATTTGTATCTAATCGACAATAAACATAAGTATTTATATCACAATGTAAGATACAATTTAATTGCTACAGAAGGTGCACGATTTCAATGTTCGGCTGCCTCTTGACCCCTCCCCCCCCCCCCCCCCCCCCCCCCGAGCCCAACACACACCCTTCTTGGTTTAAAGCAAATCTAGAGAATGTGAATGCGTTTCAATAGACGAACTTTAAATATTTCAAATATGCTTATCTCCCACACACCAACATAAAGAGCTTTTTCTGACCATAACCATGGAGTTCTAGAAGAGTGTCGTAACTGATTCTGTACTTTAAAACCCTAAGTCTTACTAACTTTGTCTTCAACATCAACAAACTTAGTGAATTATCACAGATCCAATTTTCGCTAACGCCTAAAATAATTCTAGGAATGCCCAAACTTAATGACATCATAATTTAAGAAAAAAAAAATTAATCAATTTAACAATAAATATATAAAAAATGAAACCTGCTATTCGATTATTGGAAGCATCGGGTATACTTGGGGATCATTGCAGATATTGGTTCTAGCAAAACTCTCAGACATTTTGGCAGATATTATCATAGACAACAGTCAGGTGAGTTACTTACCATGATAACATTTCAAACAATATACATAACCTTATAAGTTCTTATTTGTAGCAATATTATCCAGAAGAGCATACCATAATAAGGAAAGGAAGGCCATCACACTCACCTCCTTTGTGTAACTAATAATCCGACCTAGAAAATATATACAGGAGCAGCGCTACCTCCATTTTCGCCTCCCCTGCCCGTTACTCACATGCCTGACATTATTCTTAGCCCCCCTTTCTCCATGCATCACACCTACAGGAAAGGGCAGAAGCAAAAACAAACCGCAAACACACAAACAAACCACACTTCCTTCTTTCTTAGTTTATCTCCTACTCAAAACTGGCAAGAAGTCCCCAGCCTCTGCTTCTGCCTCTGACCAGCAGCCCCACTCTTCCGGGCACGGAATGCGCTGTGCAGCAGCTCCTGAAACTTCTCGAGAAAAACCCCCCACTCTTCCTCGTCCATGTCTGACAGCTTCACAAAGCTCGCGCTTGCTGGAAGTTGCTCATTTGCACTCGTGCTCCCATTGCCGTTATTTTTACCGGTGGTACTGTCCCCTTTTGGAACCTCAACCTGGTACGATGGAGTTTTCTCAGTGATGCTGACGCCCTTCAATGACACAGACAACTTTGAGACGTTTGGAATCCGCTCATGAACAGGAGAGAAGCTAGCAACATCCTCCACCTTGCCATCACTGTTAACCTTATCATCTTCCTCCTCCTCCATGCTCTCTTCTAATTTTGATAGAGGGTTTCTAGAACTTCCCCATTTGAACCCCAAACCACAGGATCGTGGCGATTTATACACCATGTAATCATCTTCCTCTCCACAATCAATATCAAACGGAAAATCTTCATCTACCATTTCAGCTTTTGGAGAAAATATCTCTCTTTCTGCCACCAACCTCCTTGCTTCCATGCAAACAACCTCCAACTCGCTCGGTTCTTCTTCCATTCCCCTGAACTCCCTGCTCATCATCTCACCAATCTCTGCCAGGCAAAGCCCAAACGCTACAGCTTCCTTGAGGAAAATTGTGCAAAGGACTAAGACCCTAAGGCATGCTTCACGGATCACCGGCAGTTCCATTCGGAGCATATCAGAATCTCTCACTGGATCAAGTTTGGCAATGTACTCCAGTTCATCCCCAGAAAATGGGATGGATGCCTGTGGCCAGTGAATCCACTCAAAATAGGGGTCCTCCAAGCTCTCTGGCAAGCAGAGGCCATGATCAATAGGGATCAGTTCCACCTGTCCCCCAAATTTACCAACCCCATGATCAAGTTTCCTCACCAGGAGATTTCCAGCATGCCTGTCTGTGTTGAAGATTCTAACATCAAGTATCCCAATCCTGTGTACAGCAGCGACCGGGAAGCTTGAAGTCCCATGATCACTGGCGTCAAAGTCATGGGGAATGAACTGCTGGAATGAAGCTATCTTGCTCATAACCTGTTGTTTCTTGTCAAAGATCTTGGTATTCTTAGTATTGACCCCATCATTCACATGGAGCACCGAGTGAGTTATCTTGACAAGGGCCGTTGGGGGCACATTTGCAAAGTGGTCATGGTCAAGAAGGTATGCAGCAACCTCCCTAAAGCCAGTCTCACCAACCCGAACTGACCTTTTAAGACCTGGCTGGCCAAGGGCTTTCCCAACAAAACCTTTTGGATTGTTAGGTGCAAATGGCTCCTCATCTGTCGGTTTCGCAATTGCAACACACTCACCCCCACTGTTCCTGAAGTAGTATGCACCCCCAAGTCCACTACGAACAGGTATCGGATCCACACCGCTTCTTATTGCATTAACAACATCCCTGACAAGCTGTTTCATTCGAGAGCAGCGGCTTGAGCACCCTAAGATTTCAATTGGACAACTCCTGTCCCTTTGCTGGAGATCTCCTCCAGTGGGAGAGAGGCATGGGGTAGAGGAACTCCTGTGTATTGAATTCCTGGTGAGGAGAAGCGGAGAATCACTCCGAACAGCACTAAGATCATTCTTTAAAACACGATCACCAAATGTGAGCGAGCTCTCCTCAGTAGGGACATTGAGGGCTAGCTGAAGTTTCCTCTTCACGGTATGGGCATTGTCCCTACGGTCCAATTCAATACCAAAGACACAGCCAGTCTCAGTTTGGACAAATACACGCTTCCTTCCCACAGGTTTCCCTTCCCCATTCTTGTTATGCTGGCACTCACTGCTAAGCGTTTGGTTAAGGATCGCAACTGCCATCTGGGTCTGTACAGGGCTGTCCAAGTTAGGAGACATGGAATGTGGGAAGGTTGTGTCGAGCAAAGTTGCCGAGGGAGGCAACGGGGAAAGTCTTCCTCCTCTTCTTCGTCCGCACGCCAAACACAGAGGCTGATGCGGTTACGGAGAGAGGAAGATGCAAAGTCACGACCATGAATTGGATATAACCTCACACCAAAACGAGCAAAGAACAGGTAGTGGTGGAGAGGGGAGATGAGAATCAGATGAACGCCCTACATTTGCGAGGCCATCGAGTCAATCAAAGCAAAAGAAGTAAAACCTGCAAGGAAGACAAAGTATTAACCTAATTGCCGAAAATCTTTCTTGCCATTTTTCTGTCAATCAGAAAGTGGACGGCATGGGCGAACTCTTTTTCAAACCAAAAAAAAAAAGAAAAAGGTTTATCAGTTTATGAATGACGGTATTATCCGTCAAATTTCATCTTATATGATCCTATAATAAAATCTACAATCTTTGAATGTTTTGGATAAAACCAGTATTTTAGATTTGGTTGCTGTTGTTATGATGTATAATTGGGAGAAACATTACAACAAGAAGATATAAAAGAAGGAAAAACATTTGGTTTCTGAACCAATTGGTTGAGCATGAAAATAAAGAACAAAATCTTAAAAGCACTCGTAACTTAAATGTATAATAAACCTAGGCATGGTTAATTTCCACGGATTATTGATGCAATAAGCAAAAAGTAAGAAAATCATTAAAAAAAAAAAAAAAGGACCAACAGTCCATGTTCAGCAAAAATTGAGCTTCAGGATCAGAAACATGTCAAACAGAATTGGAAGGAAGCTAGAACAACCATCACTATCCGTCCTAAGAATATCGCCAAGAAACTAACAAGTGATATATAAACTCATCACATTATATACCAAACAAAAAAGAAAGAAAACTTTGGAGAAAATAACGTTGAAACTAAAAGGCATAAGATGAATTCTTGTGCATTGTTTCAGAGAATTTCATCTAAAAATAATACAAAAACTCGAGAAGAAGTGACCTTTTGTTAGCGGAACAAATCAAAACACGTAATTTTGAGAATAAAACAACAATTTGCAGTTCCCCAAACCAGAAACCCCTGAACAACTGAAAAGAAAGTAACTTTTAGCTAGCGGGACAAATCAATACACATAATTTTAACAATACGACAATCATTTTCAGTTCAAGAAAATATCCGAACCAGAAACACAGGAATCGGAACGAAAGAAACTAATATTCCAAAATAAATCCTCAAACTCCCGGCGATCCAGGAAATAAAGCCAAGCATACGTCAAGAAATCGACGATCCCGGGGAGATTGCACGAAAAAAATGCATCACGAAGGTCAAGGCCTCGAATCGGCTCGCGAGATCCGAAGACGGCTACGATAAGCAAACTCACCGCAGGCCAAGATCTGGTGAGGGAACGCGCGCCAGACCCAAGTGGAAGAACGCCGGCCGTCTGATCCGCCCTCGGCACGGCGAGGATCGGCGATCGACGGCGCGGATCCGATCAGGACAACGATCCGACGGTGAAGATTCAAGCCTTCAATCCAGACCCTCGCCCCTCTTCCCCCTCAAATCACCAAAACCCTCCTCTACCTCTCTCCCCGCTCTCCTCCCTTTCCGAAAGAAATCTTCTTTTAACTCCTCCCAAACGGAGAGAGGGGTTTAAAAAACCTAACCGTGGTTAGAAGGAGAGAGCTAATTTCTTCAACGGCATAAATATTTATATGTGTAACAAATGATCTGCCATCCACATGTAACATATTAAAGGCGATGTTATAAATGGATGGGTAGGATGACTTCTTGCGTAGAATATGTTATGCGGACAACTTAAACGTGAGGGGTCTCGGGGTCTCCTCTCCTTTATTCCTTCGAGCGGAAGGCTCTAGAAGACTGGAGAAGACCGTCGGATGGACGGGAAGGGCGATGTGGGCCGTCGGATGAGCAGGAAAGGCCCCTTGCGGTGACGTGGACGAAAGCGATTGATTCCAATTGGATGACATTGACCGCCGCTCGCCGGCGCCGAAGGCGGCTGCAGTTGGCGTTGGGATTTCCGGGCGGATCCGAAATCCACGTCAAGGACCAGAATGATCCATAACATCTACGAAATTACCAATATACCCTTATAATAGATTTTTTTTTTTTTTGGTAAGACGCACGTTTGTTATCCGACGCCTACCAGGCGTGCGTTAGCGAGATTTCTTTCCTACTACTTCGTTCGCTTCATTTTTTTTCTTTTAAGTTTTCCGAAGAAGGAAGAACGAAACGGAGAGGGACTTAATCCCTTCTCTTAGGGTTTCCGTGGATCTCTCGCTAGGGTTTTTCTGGGAGCTGAGGGGTTTGTGAACGGGAGATCGGGTTTCTGAGAGCTGTGAGGGATTGGGGGCAATAGATCGCCGGGGGCGAAGGAGAGGGAGCAATTGATGGAGACGATGTCGAGATCGAGCGAAGACGAGGATGAGTTTGGGAGGAGGCAGGGCTCTTCCCAGAAAGGTTCTCTCTGTTTTATTTTTCTCTCCTTTTTTCCCCTCCAGCTTTTCTTCCCTATTTCTTGTTTTGCTAGCTCCTCTAATCTGTGCTTTCTGGACTTGGAAGTTAATTTTTTTCATGTGAAAATCGCTTTTTCTTCGTTGTAATCTATATTTTCTTTGAAGAAAGAACTTATTTTCCTGAGCCCACGAATAAAAGATGAGGTGATCTAGTCACTTTCTCGCTTGTAAAATTCTCTGGTATCAGGCTTCTCGATTACGAGATTTCTTTTGCCCCTTAGACTTCTGGGAAGAAAGATCAATTTGCTTTATCTTGGGCTGTCTAGTTTTAGCCTTTTCTTGGGAAAAAAAAAATCTAAAGGTAGCTTATTTTGGTGAACCCGAGAATAGGAGAAACTGTGACATGGCTCAAGCTTTTGTGTTTTCGTTAATTTCTTTTGGGGTCTGGGCAGTGGAGTTGACTGTGAAGGTTGATGGGAAGAGTAGCGAGCAGAAACCGAGCACACCAACCACGCCAAGATCGAAGCACTCTGCAACAGAGCAGCGTCGGAGGTGCAAAATTAATGATAGGTGAGTTAACCGTCGCAGTAATATGCTCATCTTTTCCACTAGCAGAATAATTGCTGATGTTACGGATCTATCCACGTCTTGGTTATCCTTGGTTCATCGATTTAGTTATATAGGAAAAAAAGGAGAAGAAGGTATTTTGATGCTACATCAAGAATATTATCATGTATTTTGCCATAAGATTTGCGTTTAGTTCATCCTGTTCGCTGGTATGTCTCGAAGCAACCTTGGTGATATTGTATGCTTTTACTTCTTCTTTTTTTTTCAGGCGTTTTCCAACTTTTAAGAAAGTATTATGACGTTAGACATCAAAATTTGGAAAGACTAGGACGAAGCAATCAACATTCTGGCAAAGGTTAAAACAAAATCAAAATTTAAGGAAAAAGAATAAAATATGAAGTGAAAAAAAACATGGAAACATTTGAAATCAAGTGTAACTAAGTAGAATTGTATACATTTCAATTCCACAAGGCATGAACAGACTTGTTATCCTTAAATTGCCAAATTATTGACCAATTAAGTTGTTCACTCGTCTTTTCAGATTTTCTTTTCCTTACATGTTTTGAGCAAAGTTTATTTTTATACCGAATGATATCATTAAACAACCCTGTAACTTGATCTAGGCACTGAGAACTGACCCTAGAATGGATTCCTATTTACATCAAAGTCATCTATACGAGAAACTTATCTTATAGCACCTCCTTACCATTGCAGTGTTGCATGCACATCTGCAACTCGATAAATCAGAGATCCTAGATTATTCTTCAGTGAATACCAGATATTCTTTGTTCACATGGTGAGATGATGACTCTTCCTTCTTGTACCAACCATGCACCATAACCATAACTATCCAGCCTTTTCCCAACTATTTTTGGGTTTGGCTTCATGGATCCTCATTAGCTAAAAGCACTAATGAGAAGTACTAAATAGGAACAAGAGATCTGCTAGGACTGGCAAAAGACCATCTATGGACTCGAATTGATAGCTAAAATGACTAGAAAAATGGTTTATTCTTGTCCAGTAGGCATCCTTTTAGAGCAAACTGGTTATCATCCTCATAGATCCATAAGTTGATAAGTTTTCTTGATCACATTGGCTATGGGCGTGGTTTATTTTTCTGAACATGAGAACTCTAATGTACCTGCAATCTTCTCAACCCAATTTCAAAATGGTTTCCTATCAAGGTAGAAGAAAAGATGATAACATACAAATATAAGCAAAGTTCTTTGTTATAGGCAAGGTTTGCTGTATCACATCGAATTGGACAATATGGGGTGTACCATACTGTACCAATTCAATATCAGTACACGATACGTGGGAGTAGCCTGACACTCGATATGCCGAACTATCCCCGTATTGACATAGTAAGAGATTGATACTAATATGGGGCCTAGTATCAAGACGGCGGACCTTGGTTATAAAAAATGAATAAGAAGCTTAAATTATTAAATCTAGAGCATCCAAATGTTTAGCATAATTGTATTACTTGGTTACCAATTAGGTGCTCTAAGATTCTAGCACTTATCTTGGTATAGGATTTGGCTACATTAGTTTATGCATTCTACCCCTTCTAAGGAAAGTTCTATTTGTGGCTAATACCAATGTTTTCAGTTTCTAACTATACCGATCTGTATCAAGCCTACCAACTCATAACGGTTGGGAATCAGTACACGGTAGGCCTCCCATATTGTGCATTGGTATCTTGGGTATTGGTATGGGTATAAAACCGATACTAAAAATCTTGGCTAATATTATGAATTTAGAGGGGTATGTCCTATGATTCATGGTTTAAAATAACGCTCAAAATGGAGTATTTCATTTTCAAAATTGTTTTTCTTTTGGCTAATTTAATTACAATGACACATTTTAGCTTGAGATTTAGGTGTTTCAACATAACTTCAAGAAGTAATGGAAGTGCAATCCTGCGAAGTGATATTCATTTGCTGGTGTTTACTATGAAAGATTCTTGTTTTGAACTACAATCCCATCATTTGGCTTGTATTTTCCATTTTTTTCTTAGAATAGAGAGGTCACTTGTAGTGGGATGGGAGCATGGGGTGTCTTCCATTTTTTTTCTTATTGGGGTTTTAAGGGTGTACTTATTTAAGTGGAATACATAACTTGAGGGATTTTAGTTGTTAGTCAATCTCTTGGAAGCTGCTTATTTTCATGACTTGCATGAGTTCCATCTCGAGTACACAGAAACAAACATGCCCTTAGTTAAAGCCTCTTTTGGGTAAAATCAATTTTTTATGGTCTGTCCTGATTATATATTTTAGACAAAATCTCTTAGTGAGGATGGGAAGTATATACACACACACACTTCATTATAAAAAAGTTTTAAAATTTGGAATTTTCTCTTTATGATTCTGTTTGTCAACTGTTTTCCCATAATGACTCACTCAAATCCTCTAATCCTGCCAGCCATATTTTCCTTTACATTTTCTTTCATGGCATGTCTGAGAATCATTTTTTCCTATTGTTTTCTTTCCATTTATCTGGAAGGGTGATAATTATGAGATTCTCCTTATAAATCAGAATTAATCTCTTAATTACATATAGCCTTCATAGATGGATGCGGTTTAGGTTCGCTATGAAGTGGGAACTAAGATTCCACTTGGGACGTGCATGCCATACAAAGTGGACTTTGGATATGTGCTTGCTATCACATGCTAAGCCTTGGGTCCGAAATTTATGAGGGAACCCCATTCAAATCTCAAAGCATACCATGTGTAGCGTGGGGTTTCAAAATGTAAATTAAGTTTCCACTTTGTAGTGGATCTGAAGCACACTCTTCATGGACACCCCTAGATATCTTTTATGATGTGGCACTCTTTTAGATTAAAATATGCTAAAACTGAAGAAAACTACTAGTTGCACAACACTTTCATATATTCTACACAAGATCTTTTATCTTAATAATTTTAAATTTTAAATCAGCAAAAAACACTCCAAACTTGAAAAACATCCTTATTCTTTATTTGTTTTATGTTTTATATATTATTCGTATGCAGATTGTCAACAAGTAAATATATTTTTTATTACTTTTTTAGTAGGATGCTGCAGGTGCCCTTTGCTAGTACATATACATACATATATATGTATTTGTAACTTTGTAGCTGCTTTTCTATAACATGGATGATTTTTCTTTTTTTTTTCCAACTGTATCAGAATCATACATGTTCCAGCATTCTTTTACCCTACTTCTGATAATAACAATTTGGTTTGTCCAATCATGTAGAATCACTTTTACTTAATTTAGAGTCAAGATGATCTACAAAACATAAAATAGTTATAATTTCATACAATCTTGTGTGCCTTTTTGTTTTTTCTTATTTTTTTCTATACTATAGAAATTAAAAATATGAACAGTTGATTCCCTTGTGATACACTTTTGAACGAAATAGTTTTACCAATTCTGAAATTTTTTTTTTTTAATTTTTCAAATACCTTGGAAATGATATGCTTTTCAGCAGCTAATTTGGAGTGGAACCTGTTTCAGTTAATTCTAGCCTATTTGACTTTGCTTATCTAAAAAACTTGTTTTTTATTTGAAAATAATAATCTGGAAGATCCATCTCTCTGCTATTATCTAACAATTAAAAAAAATGCCTAAACTGTTCTTGCCCTACATGACTATAGAGAATCTATCTTTATTAATACATTTCTCTTAGTTACGTTCTTGCTCTCACTGGGAAGGTGAGAAATAAGAGTAAGTGTACCAGCCAAAAGGGGGAATACATCTGCAGAGTTATATTAGGTTGTAATAATCTTTAATCAAATAATGGATCATCCACACTGTTCTTCCTTTCTCATGCAACACAGTTCACCAATCCTAGTAATAAATATGACTTGATTGGCAGTCTTCATGTACCATCCATAAAGCCATATTATTAAACCTACTGACTTGTAAGCACCATGGATAGATTGAATGAGATGCTTGCACTTCATACTGTTAAATCAACTTGCTATGATATGGTTAATATGAAGAGAATCACAAGTGACTTTGTGAATTGGTGCTAAACACTGCAAATCCCTAAAATCAGGGCGTATATGCACATGTTATGTATATCTACATGCATGGAGATGTATGTTTTGTATGTGGTCAAGATATGCAGAATCACATGTCCTAAAATAAATTGCTGGACAATATGGATGTGTTAGACATGCATCTCAGACACTGCAACAGAAACATATGTACCCACCAAATTACAGCATTTCATTAACATTGATTGCTAATATAGTGTAAATACTATAGAAAATGCAAAGAATTAGTAAAGTTTACACTGAAATATGTTGCATAAGTTCTTTTGTTTGATAAACACTTTTTGAATTTCTTATTGCTAAACTTCAAATTTACTTTTTTGTTTCTGTTTCTCAGCATAGAACTAAGTCAAAATAGAAAATCAAAAATTGTACAAATTTTAAGCATTGTTTTATTGTCCTCCATCTGTCTTGAACTATATTTGATGTACTGAAAATTGATGGGAAATCTATCCCATCTGGCACACAGATTTCAGATACTTAGAGACCTTATACCACATAGTGATCAGAAGAGAGATAAAGCTTCATTTCTTCTGGAGGTAAATAGTATCATCCCTAGCTTGTTCTCTCCTTTTGCAGTTAATCAGATTGGACGGGATAATATATTATCTTCACCTCCTTATGCAGGTTATTGAATATACTAAATTCTTGCAAGAGAAGGTACAAAAGTATGAATCATACCAAGGATGGGGTCAGGAAAATGCAAAATTGATGCCATGGGTAATTTATTTACTTTCTTCTTTCATAAAAGTTAATGGATGCGTACATGCATGTGTGTACGTAATTTGCATTGGTCGATGCATTTATATGCTTGTGGATGGGAAGCATGTGACATATCTCTAGGTGCCTTTTTTCCTGGGTGGATGCTTTTGTCATTATCATTGACTTCAGAAAAATCTGCTCATTCACATAGATTTGGATCCAGTTTGGAATGAGAATGGCCAGGCGTTAAATGCACTTTTTTGTATGCATGGACTGGTTTATGCACATTCCAAATATTAACAAGATTGGATCAACTGCAAAGAGCATCCATACAATTTGTACTAATCAATCAGTTGTAACAAAATGGTTGTATGACTATGAGTATTAGTCTAATTGTGTCTATCTAAATGAGTAATATGCTTTTAGATCTTTCTAATTTTTAAATCCATTATTTTGTAAAAGCTTAGTATCTTTCTAAGAAATCCTTACTTTCAGTATTTTCGAAAATAAGAAATTCATTTTTTTTTACAACCATTGATGATATCACCACCGCTACCGTCGCTGCTGCTGCTGCTACCACTATTGCCACCGTCGCCTCCACCACCCCACTGCCATCATCGCCACCACCATCATGACTAACTCAGCTGCCACCTTTACTGCCATTATGGCACCCCCTTCATCGAACCACCACTGCCCCCCACCACTTACACATCCACTTTGGCAGGTGTCTTCACTACACCATCATCACTGCCATCATATATTTTAGCAAATAATTAAGTATGTCAAATGTATTTACATTTTTTATAAAAAATTAAAAAACAGAAAGAGACTTTCCATTTTTCTATTTCTAAAAACAGCAAAAATGAAAGTGATGCCAAACAGCACCTAAATTATCAGATCTAGATAGCAATTTTCATGGTATTTAGTGTGAACTTTATGCTCTTTTATTGAAATTATGGACCTTCAACTATGAAATTGGTCTTCTATCAATATCTTGCGCTGTTTTCCAGAACTAACAATACTTTTGGTGCTGACTGTACCTTAGTGGTTAAATTTGGGAATGAGCAGATGAAGGTTTTTCAAATAAGTAAGGATGTTTATCTTGAAATCTTCTGTAATTCATATAGCAATTTATTGGAATTATGTGTCAAGAAAATAGGCGGTAACTACATCATATGTTTAAATGATATCAACTACACACATCTCTGGACCATTTTGCTTTTATTTGTACTTTAGGTTCCATAACTTATGAGTCTTTCCTTTGATATAATCATTCTACTATAATTTGTAGTTCTCTCTCTCTCTCTCTCTCTCTCTCTCTCTCTCTCTCTCTCTGTGTGTGTGTGTGTGTGTGTGTGTGTGTCCAACCGAAGCATCTTAGTTTCACCAATCCTATGATCTCCTCTTTTGGGCTCTATGATTCCAACAAAAAACAAGATGAGTGTTTTGCTGAATTCACTTCTTTTTCTTAGCGTGTAAAATTCTTCTGGGATTCTAGGATCTCCTATTTTGGGTTCTATGGTTCCAAAAAAAAAAAAAAAAAAAAACAAGATGAGTGTTTCGTTGAATTTTCTTCGTTTTCTTAGTTTGTACACTGTACCTGCCATTTATTGTTTGTGGGCATGGAATATGACTGTGCATGAATAAATGAACTGTTTTTGTTTTTTTGGCTTATAACAGAGTAACAGCCAAGGTCCTCCAGATGGTTTATCTGACCCATCTCATGTCTTAAAAAATGGACCTGCTCCCCCTGGGTTTATGTTCACTGGAAAGTTCGTTGACAATAGCATCCCTATTGCCCCAACAATGCTCTCGAACACACAGAATGTAGCAGAACCAGACATGAATACTGGTACAGGTGCAGTGCTTGCTCCTTTGCAGCCAAACTTTTGTGCTTCTGTTGGAAAGGAATCTGCTTTAACACTGCCTCAGGAGAGGTTAATTTCAGATTCAGATAACATGGCATCCCAGGCCCAATCTCAGTGGCAAAGATCATCAGGCCCGGCTGACTGTACTATCAGTAGCGATATGTTGAATGTACAAGAAGAGCTGGCCATTGATGAGGGCACAATCAGCATGTCTAGTGTCTACAGTCAAGGGTGAGTTTACATTTTATTAGTGGATCATCTTCTTATATTTGCTATTTTAGGACATAGAAAACTCACATTTCCTTTTTTTGGGGTACATATGCTTGCTCTTTGGCTATGGATTGATATTCCTAAGTATTACATATAAAAATTTTAATCATTAAACTGTCTATCACTGCATCCATGTTTTTCCATTAGTGGTTGTTGGGAAAGAGCTGGCCCCCTTCTTTTTTTTGAATTGGAAAAGTAGATGCATTTTAACATTTTGAGTTGACCTCTTATTTATTATTTTTTTATCTGTTCATTGATCTCTGTGTAGATGGTGAGCAGAGCAAAGGCCTTGTTATTTTGTTTCAGTTTTCATAAGTTGTATTTGCATATTCAACTATTGGCAAGATTCTATCAATGTTGCTGTCCATTAAAAGTTTATGCTAAGATGTAGTAATTCAATTTTGCAAGGAGTTATGGTTTTCTAAATATTTTTTTGGATGCTTGTTAATGTTATACCCACTTAAGGTGTGGAATACATGTACAAATATCTTGACAGAGAAATTTTAGGCTTTCAAATCTCTACTTTTTGTTACTTTTATCGCATGCTTTAATGAACTTTAACTATTTCATGGCAGACCATTCATTTGCTCATATTTATGTATCCTTTGGAACTTCTTGTTAAGCCAGCAAGACCTAGTTTTGAAAGATATTATATTTTGAGATTAATATTTACCAGAATTTTAACATGGTTCCCGGATGGCTTGATGTGAAATAGGATATTGACCACGCTAACACAAGCACTGGAGAGTTTAGGTATAGATCTGTCTCAAGCCAGCGTTTCTGTGCAGATCAATCTAGGTAAACGTGCAAATAGTAGAAGACCGACTGCTACCACCACCATGTCCAGTGCTAAGGTATAGATTATTTCATTTGTTCTTATTAAATTTTCTTTTCGTTAATTTACTGAACTAAATGAGATTCTTAATAGCATGTCTTGAAATTATCATCAATTCGTTACTGCATTCTCAATTCTAGTCTTACCCTATGCATTTGGATACATACTAGTATGCATCTATGCTTATCCAATGAAATTCATTTCAAATTTTCTTCTTCTGAATAAACATTATAGCAACAATTATGTGTGTTTGCATTTGGCTACTAGCATATATGACATGACGAGTTGCCTCTGTCGAGATGAATAATTTGTTGATCCCCCTTACATTTGGAAATGACTTTCATTACAATGCTTTTCCTAACCCACCTGCTTTCCTTTTTATGGATTTTTGCAAATTACGTTCAGATGAATAAACATTATACGGTACAATTATATGTCCTAGTATCTAACTTCTGCAAATCACATAATGAATAATTAGTTTATCTGCTTTCATTTGCAAAGCCGTTTGCATGGTGCTGCTTTTTGTAGAACTGTTTTATATATCACCGAAGTATTCTCTGCTGACGTTCCTGAAGTGCTTTTGCTTTTGCTTCATTATTTGGATGTTTTGTGGTTCTTATTTCATATATAAGGAAGGTTGATGCATTACCTAATATTTTATTCTCCAAAGCATCTGGTTTTAGTCGTCTCATTTGGTTGGACGCTGCCCATATTCATTCAAATTTTGAATAAAAAATGACTAGCCGTATCTTGATTTTTATAACCTTCCTACCCCATCTTTTGCTGTTATGTGAGCATGCTGGTAGCAAGCCAAATCATGTTTGGCTTGAAATTCCGCTCAAGTCTGAGATGCTTGAATAGCAAATTAGCTGAGCTAGAGCTTGATTAAGCTCAGAATATGAATATAAATATATTGTATATATTAATTTAATTGTTATTTCTCTATGTAAATTATTTTTTTTTATATTTGTTTATTATAAATTAATAATCCATATGGAATACCTAAAATGTGAGTAGGATGGTTATCTCAAAATATATGAATGGTCGTCGAGTTATCGAGCTTTTATAAGATCTTTTAAATGAGCTGTTGTGAACAGCTTGCACGCCCGCTTCAAGTTAAATGAGCTGGCTGGATCTCGGCTCGATTACAAACTAGCTGAGCTTGAGCTAAGCCGGCTGCTCATTATTAGCCCTAATTAGTTGTCTCTTCGGGTTAGAAGCTTAGAATCCTTGTACGACATAAAGCATCCAAACATATAATAAATGTTAATCAACCTATTGCTGATGTAGTGTTAATTTTTAAGGCTTGTATTGCGGCAAAGGACATGTCTACTCGGTGCAATGACTTTACGGAATCAATGTAACAACTACTGATTGGGTCGTTTTTATCTCCTTTGATTGTAGGATCTTGAAGACCCCTCAGCTTTTAATCAAGTAATGGAGGACTCGAGGGTGGGGAGCAGTGGTGAGGAATCTGAGCAAGCTCCGAAGAGGCATAAAACTGATAAGAGCTGATGCTGCATTCTCGAATCCTCTTATTTATCTTGCAATCATCCTCGTTCTGAATCTTGGATGAATGTTCAAGCCTTCGCCGGTGCACGTAATGGCATTATGTATTCCTTCATATGTTTTCATGAAGAGGCTTCCATCAAGCCACTTTTCGTTTCTGGCTTCCATTCCTGTTAGAAGTCTCTTATACGCGGTCACCAAATCCTTGTAAGGTACCATGGGTAGCTGATCCTTGTTGTTACAGTGTATGTTTGTGAATTACGGAAATCATTAGATGTCAATTATGTGCTTGTTATCTCTGTCATATATTTGATCCAGCTGTTTGGTTGTTGAGTTGAAGCGGAGCGTCAGGCAATTGTTGAACCGATGAATGCGATGATGATACTTCTAAATATCTTTGATCAGAGTCGTATCATTTTTTTTTTTTCCTTCTCTTTTCTGCAACGGGACTCCGGGGTATCATTCATTGCGGAAATTGTGCAGCTTTTCTTCTTCTCTTTCTTCTTCCTCTTCAACGGGGCATGGGCTGAGCGTACGAGGTTACGTAGGATAAACCCAGCTAGTTAGCCTTAAGGCTTACCGGATGAAACAACCTCGACCCCGCCCCCAAGCAGGCTTACCGGATGAACAATCTCGACCCCGTCCTTAAGCATCGAAAAATCTGGAATCCCTGAGTTCTATCCGGAACCTGTGCCTTGTCATTTGCAATTGAGATTTCATATTTTATTAGAACTCATTTGGTTCGTGAAAAAAAAAAAAAATTTCAGAAAGTTAGTTGATGAAAAAAAAATTTTAAAAATAAAATTTTATCATATTTGATCAAGAAAGTTAGTTGATGAAAAATTATCTTTTAAAAATAAAATTTTATTATATTTGGTTGATCATGAGTTATTTATTAAAAAATTATTTATATTTGATTGAATATTTATTTTTTTAAAAAATTTTATAAAATATTCATTATATTCTTAATAGATATAAGATTGCTCCTAAATTTTATATACATAATAATATTATATTTATATTAATATAAATAAAATATTAATATATTATAATATAATATTAGATTGTAATAATTTATTGTATTAATATCATGCTAATATATATTATATTATGTTAATATAATATTAATATTTTAATATGATAAATTTATTACTATCTTAATAAATATATTATTATATTAATATAAAATTGTTATATTAATATAAATACTATATTAATATTAATAAAAATATTATATTAGTATAAATATTAAAATATAATAAATATTATAATATTACTATGAGATCTGCTCGACTGGATCTCAGTTCATATTCGGTCGGATCTTCGATCGTCCCATCAATACGCATCTTCGAAAATAGATGCCTAAAAGGACGCACTTTCAGGATTAAAAAAAATAGGCACGCATCTGTGCATGAAAAAAATTTAAAATAAAAAACAAAACCTACAAGCCTACTGAAAAAAAATCTATAAAAAAAGAAGAAAAAGAAAGGCCTCGATAGGTTGTAGGTGCCTTTCCCCTTTTTTTTTTCATACTTTTTTTTTTACAAATTTTTTCAGCAGGCCTGTAGACCTTTTTTTTTTTCTAAATTTTTTTTAGGTGCAAGTATGCGTCTATATTTTTTCAGAAAGCGCATCTTTTCAGACATCTATTTTCGAAGATGCACGCTGATCGAACGATCGAAAATCTGACTGGATATAAATTAAGATTCGATCGAACGAAGCCCAATCTATCTAATATTAATATTAATATTAATATTATATTTATATAAATATTAGGATAATAATAATATTATATTATTACTATCTAGTATTTGATCCTAATCATCCATGATATTTTATAAAATTTTAGCCATAGAACTTAAAAAAATATTTTAAAAATTAAAAAGTATCATCACTTTCCATCTCATAGAAAGTGCTAAAATTCACCTTCTTTATGAATTTTTATTTTCATATAATTTAGAAAATAATTTTTCATGAAAAAAATCTTTTTTCTTCTCTCTTTTTTTAAAACTTCAACCAAACAAAAGATTTTATCTCCACTTTTCAAGAAGTGCCTCTACCTCCCTCCACTTTCCACGAACCAAACAAGCCCATGTAGCATGCATTCCGGTGGCCTCTCTGGAAAAAATAGCAAGTGGCTAAATCATTCCGTTTTGTTGCATTAAATGGGTAATATGTTCGTCTTGTATCGAGAATTGAGTGATCATGCACATTCCATTAAATGCCAGTGTTATGATCCAAGTATCTGAAATCAAACTTCAAGTGGTTTGGCAAGTCCATGGATACACACACAGGTATTATCTCCTTCGAGCAGTTTGTACAAATTTCAGCCTGACATTTTATTAGTTCAGAATTGTCTCTGAATCTCCAACCTTTTGGAGAATTATCCCGGAGCAATTTTGTGATATCGAGCAAAAACAGGTGTTTCACATCATGTTGGTTTCAGCTGATAAACAACAGTTTTTTTTCAGGTAAAATAAAAGAAATCCTATTAAGAAAAGAAAAAAAAATATTCACACAATAAAGTAAAAAATGGCCTCTGTATTTTTCTATATTGGAGGCTCCGTTTGGTTCCGTAAATCTGGAGTGCCAGATGAATTATCGAAGCATTATCAAAGCTGGAAAAAAAAAAAAAAAATCTAATTGGAAGGCACAGTTGCATCCAAATATTATTCATAGTTTGATAGACACCAGTGGGACTATTTGGATGTAAGGGTTAAGCTATCCAGGGAACATACCTCACATGGTTGCCAGTGGGAGGAAGCTAGCAGGTGAGAGAAATTAAGATGAGGAAACCTCTGCATGTAGGATCCAAAAAAAAGAAACAAGGAACCTGCAATTTCCAGGTTCTTCGGGTTTTGAAGATATCAAGTCACCTGGTTTCCATTTATGTTCCTTTATAGCTATCGTCTCCTTCGAAACTTTTTGTAGGGGAAATTATCGAAGGATGGGACCGTGGGGCATCCGAAAATAGAAGACTTGTTCGGGCAATAGCATAATTTGTTGGGTTACAAATCAAGCATCCAGATTGCCTTCCCATCAAAATTTACCACAACATCCTATTGTTCAAATGGAATCGAAATTCTTCTAATTTAATTGATGCTTCCCATTTGTTAGATCAGATAAAAGATCCACCTCCATTTGGCCAAAGCCAGCACAAAGCAAGAAATTACCAAGTTACCATCAGTGACTTGGATTCAAGTCGAAACCTACTCCAAGTTCTCTCACATATATAGTAATGTCAACAATCTTCCTAGTTTTCAAATAATGGATTTTTTCAATATCACTATTTTCATTTTTTCTACCTAGCAAGCTTCTTTTCTTTGTCCCAGTTTATGTACCTGTACTCCATTCACATCTTACATATTGGAGGAAACATGGGCCTATGCATCCTCCAAGAACCTTCCAACTTTTTATTAAGACACGGTACATTCTGACTAGCATCAAGAGGACCGCGAACAAAAGCTCTAGCTCTAGGAAAAATCTCGCAGAACACACGACGTGTAACTTTTGAAGAAAATCCTAAACAAACTCTGACGATTTGCCGGTTCAAATCAACTGCTCATGGAGTGAAAAAAGAAGATTTTATAAGCGATGGAGAGATTTTTCATTCCGTACATTCTACAACACATCCGTTCATGCCTTCACAGCATATGAACATCATCAGGCAAGAGGACAATGATTTCGAACATCACATCACCATGGTCCATCCTCAGCTCTTTCCAGCAATAACTGCTGCATGGACAAAGTCCTCGCACCGGGAAAACCCGCCTGACAGGGCGTCTCCCAACACCCCCATCACATCAAATGCGTCCTGCAGATCAGTGGCTGAAGTCATGTCCTCGAGCCATGAGAGCATCTCCTTCGAGAATCCCACCATTTCCTTGATGTTCACCAACCTCTCCTTCATCACAATTTCCCACCTCTCCAAACCACTCCCATTGCCCCCTTCTTCCCCTCCTGATGACCCCTTTGAACTTGCCCCACTTGATGCCTTGCTTACCTTGAGAAATTGTTGCAGCTGCTCAATCAAACCAGTGTAAACAAGCATTGGCTGGATGATGGCGAAGAGTTTCTTGCTGTCATTAAGATCTGTCAAGGATCCTTCATCTGATTTGACAACACTAGCAGATGATTCTGAGGACAATCGGAGGGTCGACCGGCCATGCTTGTGCTGCATAAAGGCATGGTAAATTCCCCTCTGCAAGAAAGTTGGGCGGTGCTGCAGCCAGTCCTCATAAGACTCAGAGAGGAGAGAATTAACCATCATGAACTGGACAGTCTCCTCAGAAGATCCAGCAGAACGAGCCCCAGGAAGAGAGGATGAAAGCCTACTAGGAGAATCATAAGTGGGAGAGGCATTAGATAAGTATGCAGCTACTGACTTTGCCATGGCTCGGCGCTGCTGTTGGTTTGGGCTTCCTTGGTCAAGTAGGAAAGAAGCCATCTGGATCATGAAAGGGAGGAAGCGGGAGTTGCTCTCCCTTCCACCACCTTTGCAGTCTGTGCTGAAAGAAGCACCCGTTGCAAACCGAGCTAGCATCTGCATGAGGCAATATATTAGCACATAAAAGATAGTTAGCCACCATGTGCATTTGTGTGTCCACGAGATATGATCACCAAAAGACATTCTGACTGCATAAGTGCACTCATGCTTATGACATTCAAATCTATCACTGCCTAGTTCGGAACATTCAAGGATCACACTGAGATGTAACACGCCTATAGGAACATTTCAGGGCATGCACCTCTATATTGGTAAATATGTTGTATGAATATGATGGAGACCAAATGGTTGATTTTCGTAGCTGGAAAACAAATTGCATGACCCAACAAGCATTAGCAGGGTAAGACGTCCAATGAAACAGATCTATATAGACACACCAAAGAAAGTCCAACTCACAAAAGGGAAAGAGTTTGTCAGCAACAAATATTTACTTAATGCGTTCAGCTATGATGACAACAATATCAATAATAACAATTATAAAGTGTTAAGAAAAATATTGAATACTAGAAAAGTAATAACAATCATTACAATGACCAAAACAGCAATAAGATCTCGACTAGCATGTGATGGACCCTTGATGTCATTGTGGGCTCAGTGACATGTCATGAGAAACGTCCGGCGCAATGTAAGCAGTAACCATACTCCTATCCTCCTACTTACATGTTAGCAACTATCTAAAAGAAGGCTAGACATGAATTATGCCAACCACATATAGCTTGAGCAATCTCATTTATGCTTCCACGATACAAGAAGCAAGCTGCGTGAACTGGTTCATTTCAAAAGAGAGATCTCGATGTATTGTGCATGTATGTGAGAGCATGTGTGTGTGTGTCTCTGTCTCTCTCTCTGTCTCTCTGTCTCTCTCTCTGTGTGTGTCTGTGTGTGTGTGTGTGTGTGTGTGTGTGTGTGTGTGTGTGAGAGAGAGAGAGAGAGAGAGAGAACGAGCAAATAAAGAGTAATCACTGAGACAATAGTAAGACGTCGGTATAAGAACTTAATGAAGATATCAACAGATGGAGCATAGACACTGCAACATCTTAGAGTGAAGGAAATAACTGAAGGGCAGTGCATATACAATGTAAAATCAGAAAAGCAGCATTAAAAAAAATAGTTGCCAGCCAATTAAAGACAACATGATCTAGAACAAAATAGACAGATTATAATTTGGATTGCATGGATGCTCTGATATGCCACACCAGGAGAGAATACCAAGCATTTCCCGGATAATTACAAAGAAAAAGGTGATGAGATCAAGGGGGAGATCAAGAATGGAATCTCAGGAAACCCCAAATTAAATAAATAGGTTACAATAGACCATTTCTCCCATTAAATCCTGTCCCAAGTCCCTTTTGAATGCATGATAAAGCTACAAATATAGGATTTTCTAAACAGCCATTCTATTCCTTTTGTCAGATATTAGCCTAACATGATAGCAATATTAGAAGAAATTAGAGATCTTCCCCTGATGGTATCAAGTTTGGATCTAGGGGTAGTGATGCATCATCTACAATTCATTTGTTGTGGCACTCCCAACCAGTGTGATGCAAAACCAAAAGAAAAAAAAGAAGAGAAAAAAAATTTAAAAAGAAAAACAAAGCTCAATTCAATTCTCTCAAATTTTCAATCAATTGTTCAGATCTATTTTTCTCTACACATGTGAAACCTTTAAATAGAAAAACAAAAACATAACCTAATAGGATTCTAACACTTGTTATAAAGTCCTAATAAAATTAAAATTTTTAACAAAATAAAGTAACCTAAATAAAATAATCTACATAAATCCACAAAAATTAAACCTACAAAAATTAGGATTAGGATTTAGCGACATTTCCTCCTGGAATACGTGCGCAATCCCTTATTCCTATCAGGGTGATATGTTCTACTTTTCATCAAATTGTCAACAACCATCCATAAAATGATGGATAACCTAACTACACATTATAGACCAATTTGACATCTCCCTCAGAGCCAGGTTGCAACACAATAAAATGAAAGAACAAAGAAATTGTCATACCAAGACAATGTCATAAGTCAGCAGTCGGAGTCGGCTGCCATCAGCACGCCCAAGAGCATTCAGGTTGTCCCAGTACTGATCAACACAGCGAACATATTGTGCAAGAGGAACAGATGGGCCCCTCAAGGGGAAGATGCAATTACACAAGGTTTCATTATTCCTCAATGTAGCTCCTTCCCATTCCTTCTTGGGATTTTTCAGTGCAGCATCTGCTCGTTTAGCCTCCTGATGGCACTGGAAATGTATGATGCTAAAATGACTGACAGTTGTGTAAACACAGTCCCCGCGGACACTTCCTGAATTTGTTGGACCTAGATTCACTCGCTTGCTATAAGAGTAGACACCTAACATGTCACTGGGCCTCAGAGTATACCCCTCTCGGCATACCATGCAAGCCAGCCCATCTTCCTCTTCTTCTACATCTTCCAAACCTTCAATGGCAGGCTGGGCAACAACAATACGCTCACCACCATCTGAAGCAAATTCTTGTCGCATCCCAAGCCCCTACAAGAGAAGCAGAACACAGAAAACAGATTGACTTTATGTTCAAAATTAATTAGAAGGACCCATTGCATTAACTATATAACTTGCATTTGTATGAGGAATAACTTATGCTACCATGATTGAGGCTCCAATCACTATACCCTTGGGTAATCTATTACTTGTGCTGGTAAACATCGCTATTCCAGGTGTTGTCCGAGCTAAAACATAATCTTAGAAGATTTAACCCAAAGATGAAAATATAATTTACCAAACAAGTGCCCTTTTTTCCATAAATCATCCATAATAATTATGATTTGCATCCAGCAGTTATCAAATTGAATTGGAGAAAAAAAAGGGTATAACACAGCATCCCATTCTTTAGCAGGGGGGAGAAAACAGAAGCTGAACTCCCGGTAAGTGTAAATTAGAAGTTGATTATACACAATTGCCATCTTCAAGATAGCCAAACCAATAAAGCTACTATTTAACTTCAAGAGGGAGCGAAGTTTTTCATAGAGAATAACAGTTGTTGCAACAAGCTTCTTTCTTAGACTACTTTGACATGAAAGGGGTTTACAAAGAAAGAAAAACTTCAAAAATAAGAATGGAACCAGCATTGCAACAGACACATAGTTGCTCCACTTATGTATTATTTCCTAAATACTAAAAAATCACATTGCAATTATACAATATTACAAGTTATCTAAAAGTTAAGACTATCAGGAAAACACTTTATAGAAAGCATAAAATAATAAAAATTTACCTGCAGTAGCTCTTCTCTTTTCCTCAGAGCACGACGGCGCATCTCATCCCTAGTAGCATGTCGCAACTTGCATATTTTCTCCCCCAGGAAACCATCCCCATTACTCTCCTTGTCAGCCAGTGTGTCCAACAAGTTCTCTGCTCTTGCACCTATCTCATTTTCTCCTGACACACCCTCCAAAGCATGAAGAAGGGGTAAGATTCCTTCTTCATCAATGCATGTTTGTGTAGGCAAATGACCCTTTGAAAGTCCCCTCAGCATTGACAAGATTAGTGGAACTGATGGTAGTTTTAAACCAGCCGCCCATTCCGGACTTGACTTGAACCCAGCCTGCCCAGCAACCGAGAAACTCTCTCTCAGGTGCCTCACTGCAAACTTGGTGATTCCCCTATCAAGAATCATATCCTTCAGCCTCTCCCCACAGGAACTTGTCTTTAGTGACTCTGATACTCGAACAAAATTTTCCAAAGCAGATCTTTGCTTAGCTGCTTGTTGAGCCACAATCTCATCCTTGGGATTATCCTGATGCTGCTTTTGAAGCTGATCAAATTCACCCCAGTCTTGCAAGTAAGGTTCAAAATGCTGAATAAGTGCTTCCATAGCTGCTGGTTCCCCATAAGTCAAGTATGGCAATATCCTTGCCACCATCTCATTATTCCGCTGCTGCTTATTTGACTTCTTGGCACCTAAGGCATGGCATAGCCTCTCTAGGAACATGAGAACTATCTTCTTAGCCTGTTCACCAGCACCACTTTCTTCACTAGAAATTGTAAGTACACTTTGGGTAATGCCAATGTCACTCTCATTAGCTTCCATAGTAAGGCTTTCAACAATCAAAAGAATGCCTTCAGCTGGTTCCATAGCATCTATTGTGAAGGCACGTCTTGCTGTCTCAAGCAGAAGCCCCAAAGCTCCTAATTGTAATAAGGCTCGTCTATTCTCTCGTACCTTGCAGCAGTACATGAGAAGGTTGAGTACTGAGCCCAACTCTTCTTGGTTCAACTTCAGCTCATCATCACGTAGTCGCTGCAAAAAAATATGAAGTTAACTGCAGAAAACTCTCCAAATCATCTAAATAAAACATGTGAAAAACTAGTAACACAATAGAACATTTTCTGCACCAAATACAAATGGAAGAATAAAGAAGAGATAAGGCCTAAAATATATTGTAAGGGAAGGACCACAATCTTGGTTCCAGTTGCTATACCAATAGGTTACCAGTTCCATCAGTATGGTACTACAATATGCACCAATATTGAAATAGTTCCAACCCCCTTTTTTCTCATTTTTTTTTTTATCAGAATACAGCATGAAACTGGGCGATATGGATAGGTACGATATGATACACACCAGGTTTTGAGCAGTACAGTGTGATATGGGGCAGTTCTACTCAGTCTGGACCAGCGTGGACCAGTTCGATTCATATATTGAACCAAACCTTGGTACCATACCAGTACCTTACCCATACAGTATGGTCTGGTCAACACAGGCTGGTACAGGTTGGTAACACAGACCTTAATGTGAATTATTTCACCATCATAACTCTCAGAGTTCTCCAGGAAAGATGCTCAACAAACATGTAAAGTAGCATTAAGAACTTCATAACATTGAAAACTAATGGAGGTCCCCTTGAAAATAAGCCTAAAGGCAATTCTTTAATCTTGAAACAAACTAGCAGCCCCAAATCCGATAGCAATTAACAATAAAAGATGGAGTATAGTTCCAATATGTTCAATTGATAGCACATACCTGAATCATGCTTAAAATAACTTCAAGACCTCCACATTCCCGAACAGCGCCTGCTATTGCAAACTCGACTTCAGGGTCTTGTGATTCCTCCCTTTCCTCTTCCAGCTCCTTGATCATTGGCTCAGTAGCTTCACCATCTAACCCCTGTCAAAATAAGGAGAACATGTTTGAATCTCACAATAAACTAGCATAGCTATAAAAGTCAGACCAGCCGACGACACACAGGAACAGATACAGGTGGCCAGGTGAGCATTATGCGCGCGCGCGCGAGAGAGAGAGAGAGAGAGAGAGAGAGAGAGAGAGAGAGAGAGAGATCGGTGTGAACTAAGTGAGACAAAATGTGTGCACATTGAGTTACTTATGCATGTATACCACTAAGAATACAAAAACATTTCTGCAAATAATAAAGAGATGCAAATACACAGGTAAATGATGTATTTTTATATATGTACGTACGTTAATAGTGAAAGATACAAGCATATGTATCAATTAATACGTGATATATGGAAACTATATAACGCACAGAGTGCTGGAACCAAAGAAATATTTACATATCTAAAATCAAGTCTTTGAGAACAGATGAAAACCATTATTCTATACTTCTTATGAAGAGTGCCATTTAATTGCACCACATTCGGAGCTACCGCTCTAGTAAATATAAACAGCAATAATGTTAAGGAAGCAAATTTTCAGATCCTGTAATCAACCTGGAGGCGGTAGGTTACAGTCATTGGTGGGTAATCTCTGACTGATGTGGAACCAGCAGAAGATGGTGCACCAGCAGTGGACACAGAATTCTGAGTTTGACCATGATATTTCTTCCATACTTGCTCGTATACTTGAGAGATGCTTAGGTCAAGAGAAATTATATTGCCAGCAACTAGTAACTCCATGCTATAATCATCTTCCAAAAGACCTAACAGGTCCAACTGATGACAAATCTTATTTTTAACATCTCGCATCAGTGGACCAATCTCACTACTGGAATAGGGATTTTTCGTCATGGAACCCCTGATAAACTCTTCCTGAGTGTGTGCTTTGTTGAGAATCAGAAGATAGACAGGCTCCGGTTTTGATGGACATATCATATTGCAGAGTTGTTCCAAAATAAACTGCAGTCAAAATTAAACAAAGTAAGATTCCGACTGGTTACAGTTGCATGAAAAAACAAAAGGAAACATTGAATATTTCTCCCCAATGTACGGAATTATGTGAAACTATTCACCATGCAGCAGCATGAATGGGATTATGGGAGGATGACTAGTGTTAGGAATTGAAATGAAACATAAAATCTTTTATAACATAATGAGACTGACAGCAAAAAACCTTGCCCAAAAAAAGATCATTCAATAACTATCTTAAACACATCTGCACTGAGCAATTCCATACCAGAGAGGTCCGACCCTTTCTCTCCTTGCCATGATTCTGCAGACCAGATATACAAGCACGAATGAATTGCCGCTTATTTTCTGTCCTCTCCAGCAGAAGACCATCTAGAAGTTCTTTCAAAAGCCGATTACAGTCACTTATTAGTTTTGTCTTCTGCACTACAAGACCTCGAATGACAAGAAGAGACTCAAGCACTTCAGACAGCAATTCATCCCGCATGAATCTATCACCAATAATAAGAAGACTTGAGTAGAGGAAAAGAATCAATGACAGCAGTAAAATATTTCAATGGAAAGGAACTTGCTTACCGGACACGAATATTGGGCACCTCAAGAAACTTGCTGAGGAGCTCGATAAGCTTATGAAGGACAAATCCCTGTGATATGTCAATACCGAGGCTTCTCTCTTGTGACTCTAAGTTGCAGACCTCTTGTGTTATCAGCCTACATATAGCAGTCAGGCATCTTCGCACAGTTAAGAAAAGAAGTGCGGATTCTGAATCTATCATCTTGAAAAATAATTCAAAATATTCTGCTGCACTTTCACCAACAGATAGTGAAGCAGGAAGCAGTGACATGAGTAAGTTTAATAATTGGAACCGTCTAGAAGAATTTGGGGGGCACAGCAAACTAATAAGAGTGCATACTTCGGATCTTATAGACTGTGAGCAAGCACTTAAAATCAACTCTGAGACCCAGGAGCCCAAAGCAAATGTAGAAAAGTCACTCTTAGCTGTTTTTCTGCAAGCACGGCGTTTCCATTTAAGAGCATATTTTAGTGCCAGATAGTCAAATTTCTGTGAATCATGGCGAGCCCTCTGTGCAGAACCTTTAACCGCCTGTGAGACTTTGTACTGCCTCCTAACAAAATCAAGATATGATGCACCCTTTTCCCACTCGGAATAGCTCAAAAGTGGAATGTCCTGACCCTTCCGACTACCATCCCAATGCTTTTCTGTCAGCTCTGTTGGAGTTTTACTAGCACTTGGAAGGCAATTTGAAGTTATGGATGGATTTATGCCATGGTCATTCTTTGATTGCGATACAGAAGCAGATTTTCCACCACCTTGTTCTTTATCTGCAGCATCAGATCTGGGAGGTGTGCATGCCTGAGATATGATCCTCAAACAAGGAAGAATGATGTGCTCCGAAATGGCTGGGTGCTTTGCTCCCAGTTTGATGGAAGAGAACAACAGCTGAAAAGCAACTCGTAGCCTGGCTTCCCAGAACTCATCTACCACAGCACACGTCTCCGAAAGTAGCAATAGCTCTTCTCGTGTTGCAAGTGCAATGTCCATGGAACGATGGTGTTCAAGGCAATACATGACTTTCTTCTGTATTAATGTGTTCAATTCAGCCACTGCACCTGCATCACCCTCAGAGAAAGCACAAAGAACAGCCCTCGCCTGAAGACGAGCTGTTTTAGGGCCCTGATGAATGTTATTTTCAAACAACTCCGATAAGATGCCAGCAGCTACAAGTTGTTTTTTACAGTGTGTATATTTTGACAGCACCTGTAACAATTCCAAGCATTGTGTGACAAACATAGTAGCACAGCCATAACAATTATTTGGTGATCTTGGAACTGCAAATTCTGATGAAGCCACCGCACCATCAGAATTTTTCTGATGCAGATACGTCATCAGCACCCGCCGAAGTCCTTGCAATGTCTGGACACTTTTACTGACAGACTCAAAAGCTGCTTTACATTTCTCACCATAAAGCACACCAAGAAGTGCAATTTTGCGATTTATCTTGCATGAAGGCCCAGGCAAAGACACCATCATTTGCTGAACTGTATCCTTCTGCTGCGAATCAATTTCGTGTTCACCTATGCTTGATACAAGTTTAAGCAGAGGCTTCTTGAAACCTAACAGTTGCTGATATCGCCTATGAGCATTTTCTGATTCTGACTCAATAGCTGCCAATCCTTTCTTCATATCCTCATCATTTTCCATGTTATCAAACGAAAAACTAGGCTTTGCCATGAAATTGAACTCAAAACGGCCATATTTGCTGTATCCACACTCATTGCACAGGAAAGAATCCAGATTTTCATAATTAATATTTCGACACTGTCTGCACTGATATGCATTTTCATGGCAATTGCTACAGATGCCATGCTTATCGGTAACAGACCTGCTACACCGGGGGCACTGCAATGACTCAAGAGAAGAAGCTTGTAAGTTTTCATAGAAGGAATCCAGCTCAATCATGAAATTGCATGCAGTAATCGGAATGGCAAATTCAACTTTCAGCTCTGTCTGGTTAAAAGCAAGATGACAACTCTTTGCACGCTTCCACAACGACCAATTATTCTTCAACTCTGACAAGTCAACTACAGGCCTGTTGTTGTAATACAAGTTCAGAATTTTTACTGATTTTGATTTACGAGCATCATGAATATTCATTGTCACTGACTGAATGGTATAGCTTCCAGTGCATTTTACTATTATGCGGTTGTCAGTAAACTTTGTCTCAGATTTCAAGCTTTCAAGTTTCATCCTGGTGTAAGGCACCTCTGGACAGCTACAAGTTACGCAGGGCTCATTTTCCAGATAATAACCATCAAATTCTACAAGACCACTTAAAGTGTTATATATGCGAGAATTTGGATGATTTGCCAAAAGCTCATTTTGTGAATGAAGAGTTTCAAATATGCAGGTTATTACATCAGGCATCAAGCATTTACTCACAAGCCCTGACTCATGTTGCTTCATGCTGCTATCAGGTATCTTACCTAACAGCCAAGTCATAAGCTCAGTATATTCCACAATGTTCTGGCCATACGTAGGTAAAGATTTCACTTTCTGCAAGAGAGAAGTCAGCATGGCCTCCTTGAATGACTGTTTTCCATGATGCCAAATGCCAAATAGTACACACTTAGCTTCATGGCGCACGCTCGCCGAATTCCATTCCAATAAGAAAGAATCAACAAAACGCCTTAGAACACAGCCATCCTTGTCGCTGAAGATCTCAACAGCTTGCTCCATATCCAGGCAAGATTTCTCTGAACCACTATCATTTCCTTCTTCCCCTTTTCTCTTCTTCTTTGAATCAGTGGGTTGCAGTCCATTTCTATTAGAAGCTCCTGCATCACCACCATCTGATCTCTGTGTGGAATGACTCATGTCCTTTCCGGTGTAAAAGGCCAAATTCAAAAGCTTGAGAGTCTGAACTACAGATTCTTCACCAAAGTAAAATATCCCATTCATTAAAAAGGGCAAAAGGTCCATGTGCTTTAAGCAGTACTTCTGCCAATTCCTTGGTCTCGCTCCAGCCACTTCAGAAATTGCAGACAAGCACTTTACAAGTTTTACACTCTTTTCATATGGCACTGGATTTTGAAAACCTCCAGATTTATTTACAAGATTGTGTAGCTTCTTCACTTCACTTGAGAACTGCCACGAATCTCTGACACTGTAGTAATGAGTCTTGCTACCGCACAAATGAAGGAAGAGCCTTCTAGCATACCTTCGTATGAATGTTGTCTGTGGGTTGCTGATATAGCTGCAGAGAACATCCTGAAAACCATCCAGCTTCAGATCCTTACCAACACATGTCTTGTATGTTTTATCCTTTTCCAACAACTTGTCCTGCTTTTCTGGGCGAACCAAACTATACACCAGCCGGAAAGTGTTCTCCAACAAGAGCTTGTGGTAATCCATAAATATATCTGAGCGGTGAGCTTTAGCATAAGAATCTGAAAAGAAAGGAGAGAAGTTTCCAGCAGGTAGGTCTCTTCTAACTGTCAAAAGCGAACCACAACCAGAACCAGCTGATAAACCACTTTCAACACTTGCCGATGAGGATTTGAAAATGTGAACAAGCTGCTGCAATATGTCCATTAGATAGTTCAGAAAAGGTTGTTGTCTTAGGAGGCAACAAGCTCGGACAAGCTGGGAGGCAAACTCATTCTTTTCTAGGTCATCACTGGAGCATGGAGCAGTTGAAGCTGATAATGGAACTTGAACAAAACCCTTGTCTTGTATTTCTGCAGTGCCACCTGATTTTGACTGAGAACCATCACTGCCAGGATGGTGCCAGTTCCGAAGCATCAGAGTAAAGAACATGAAGACAAGGATTGTAACTTCTCCAAAAGAAGAACGGGCTTTGGCTGGAAATGGTTTGTTCAGATTTATCTCATCCAATAACCATTTTACAAATTTTTCCAGGTCCAAGTTTTCAGGTTTAGAGCTATCCATGAAAGGTCCACCCACTGCAGATGATAGTCTATAAAAGAACTGCATAACAGGAATAGCTCGAACACCAGATGTTGTCTCCATCCATCCCTTAAGCTCACCAATTAAATGATGCAGCAGCAAAGAGTTCACCGCACGCTTCGATGCAGAGATTGAAACTATCCTTTGGTCAGTTCCCGAGCCAGGGAAGTCTCCAGTCTCAGTAGCTTCCAAGACATGAATTGAGGATGGAGAATTCTGCAGGCTCATATCAGTAGCAACCTGCATTAAGCTTGCATCGTTCAGCTCATCCATAGGGAAATGAATTTCATGGCCATCACCTCCAAGAGAATCAATTTCGATTGGAATTGCTGACATAGGATGATCTCTAGAATGTGGTGGAGGGAGCCTATCTGCATCAAGTACTTCATAGCAGGCCTCACACAAATCGAAGTCCGGGCATACATTACAATGCCATCGGCGGCGAAGTATAGGAACAGTTGAGCAACCATCACAGCAATATTGTACTGATGATGTAGCAGAATCTTCTTCAATCATGACCTGTGCATTACCACTGGTTGCATTCATATCAGAAGGAACATGCGTTGTTATAGGATTCTCAGCAGCATCATCAGTGGCTAGCATTGTCTGCTTTGGAAAAGGCACTTGAAGCAATCTAGATGAGATGGCCAAACTGAATCAACAAAAGAAAAAACACCATTCGAGTCAGGATTTACAGTATGCATGAAAACTTATACAAACAGTTCAGTTGCAAGACTAACCTGCTAGATGTCTGTACTGCCTCATATGGTGCGAAAAGTAGCTTCTTTAGTAATGCTACAGCAGGTGCAACAGAGCGTCCAGATGCTTCTGCTCCATGTAAAGCCAGACATTCAGCATAACTATAAATAAGTTCCACAGAGGGTATCACGATGCTATTTATCGTCTGTGTTTCGGGTCGCTCCAAGTCCAAAATCCCCCATAAAACTTGCATCAACCCATCCACAACCCCAGAACCTACACCAGATGCAATGAAATGAATTGCATACTTCTCAACAAAAATAAATCCAATGAGCAGCTAATTGCCTCTTGAAGTTCAGTTAGAGAAGACAAGCATGTCAATATGTGATTTTGACAGATAGATGAGTACCATGATCTTCTTAGAAAAGGTTAATACAATTGATAAAACAAGGCAAACACCATACAAAATAGAGTCATATATAACAGTTAAGTAAGAAATTGCTTTCAGTGTGCCCCTGTTTTAAGCATCAATAACTGAGACCCATGAAGACAGACACCAAATATCTAGAGTAATTGAAACAAAAGCAAACATAAGAGAACATACACTGCGTCACATGTGATTAACAATATAAATAAACCTAACAATTACAGTTTTTAAAAGAAGACATACACTGTCTTTTGCATAGTAAAACTCCAGATCAAAGTCCAAAAAAGTACATTAAAATCCTGAAATCACATTTTAATAGAAAAAATTTCTACTGAAAAAACATTTATTAATCCATTAACCTTACTTTTCTTGGATATCATAAGCATTTCTTAAGCAAGCCAATTATCCAAATACCGTAATCCAGAATCAACTCCTCAGACTTATGCATATTGAGAAAGCATACTAAGTTTTTAAGCACTTCAATTTAATTGGTTTAGGAAAGGAGGTTTCAATGACTTTGGGAAAACAAGTACAAATACAATCTTTCAATCAGTTTTCTTTATAAAAAAATAAATTCAGCCAGTTTCACCAGTGCCATGCCTACAAGAAAGCACTGAGCAAAAGTGAAGATCCACATGTTGATGAGTAATAGTAATCACTAGGACACCACAATTCCATTAAGCATGCACAAGCAATGTGTTTTCATCAACTTGATCCTAAATATGCCTCATAATCAAAGAGGTGGTCCTTAATGTCATGAACCATCATCTTGAGAGATTTAAATTGAGCAAGCAAAAGATGAGAGTAGAGATTTGGTGACAAATATTTCACCATGTCAAGCTAGTTTGACTTTGCACTTTTAAGAAGCACATAAATACATGGATTCCTAAGCCTATACGTATAATATTAATATCTCTAAATATTACAAATTTCTAGACTGATCATCCGACCATCAGCCACCTTATTGAGGACATTTTAATAAATTTAATATTCAAAAAGAAGAACCTTAACAAACCCATCTCAGTTCTCCTCTCTCCCCCTCCCATTAAGAGATAAACTAGAGAAGTTAATCAACAAAAGTTGGTAGTGGAATCATCGATCTTCTTTCCGTGTACTGCACGTATCAATCCTGGATAAGATTTAGATAACAGCCAATCACCATGCTTCTCCTAGCACGCATCAGACATGCCAAGATAAATTATTAAACTAGAAGCTGGTACATGTAATCCGCATGGTAAAACATGAGGGAGACTGTTAGATTGCTGCATTACAATCTATCATTAGAGAGAGTGGGGGGAGAAGGGGTGTCACCAGTGGTGAAAGCAAAAGACTGGCATAATATGAATGAGGATGAATTTTTTTATGGTAACACAGACAGAACTTCGGAATCTTGAAGATAGACTAATAAAGAGGCACTTGGAAATTCTATATATTTGAGATAGTAGATGCATTGTATGCAGGCAAAATGCAAAATGTTTCTGAGATACCATGAGTTTCTAGGAAGCTGGCCATGTTTGACCTCCTATGTATTGCAATTTTTGACACTGCATGCATCTGTGCTGTGAACTCCTTGATCACCCACCCAGATGCAGCACCTCCAACTCCTGTTCTTGAAATGAGCATAGGAAGAGATTTTACCACTCCTAGGAGGCGCATGGTATCTTTCACCTGGTAAAGACATAAAAATTGAGCAGGAAGTTAAGAAGGAAAAGGAAAAAAATAAAAGAGAAAAGAAAAATAGAGGATGATCCCCCTTAAGCAAACCGTAGCTACATGATAGTAGATCTCCCTCTTCGGGAACACTGCCTGAAGAACGTGACATGCAACAGACTGAAGCAGTGGTTCTCTGTCACTCTGAAATATGATTTCTAGCAACGCCCTGCATTTAAGCTTATTAAGCTCCATAATTGCATCCTCAACTTCAGTAGAACAATGTGACCTGCACAATGAATAAATTCTCGAAAGAAGCTTAAGCGCATCTGCCAAAACTTGCTCCTGAATGGTAGCTGCTTGCATTGCACGGAACTTCTTTCCAGCACCTCCAGTACCAGAATTAGCACCAAGGACATGGGATTCCATATCCAGCACAGCATCCATTTTCTCTTTCCAACCAAATTCATCCTTAGCACGACCATAAACTTCCAAAGAGTCTATCCTAGGCGCAGTTGAACCATCAAAGGTTCTGCCCACAGAGATTGTAAACTCTTCATCAGCCAAGAGTGACTCGGCAATTGTAAAAGGAATGTCATACCATGATCGCATGCCTTCGTCTAGTTTAACCACTCTCTGAAAAATTGTAATCTCAGAAGGAATATGGCTTGCTGACGTACCACCCACATGTATACGACAACCAACCATGACAATATCAGGATTTGAATTGGATACAGTTACCTAAGCAAATGCAAAAGGTGAAAACTCCATAAGTATCCTAGTTAACAATAAGCAAACCAAAGGAAACAAACAAAAGCCATATAGCAGCACACATGCACTGAGACACAAAACAGCAATTATAGCCTAAACAACTAAATACAAATTCTTGAGGAGCACCTTGGGAAGAAATAGTCATCATACCTTAAATCCTGCAAGACTAGTGCCCTCAAGAAATCCATCATCAGATGTTAACCTTTGCTTGATACCTTCAGAATCACCATTCTTGACAGCGTCACAACTCAGCTTCGCTTCACTGGTGATACACATTGTTTTTTCAAAAAAATCAAGTGGGAATTCTGGGTTTGAACCAGCATAAGCCCTATTACTCAAAATGCTGGATCCCAACTTCTTTGTGTGGTCTATACTCGAATTTGCTGCAGTGTCAACTCCCATAGGTATATGTGAGTAAATCTGAAGGCTTCCATCATCATGTAAAACAAGACAGTGAGTTCTATCTTTGGATAAAGGTTTATATGAAGCAATGCCAACCAAAGGCAAAGATAAGCCTGCACCATATTTCATGTTCTGTGCAAATAACTCACGAGGACCCATAGATACTGCAAGTGCAGCATTTACTTTATGACTTGAGAGGCAAACAAAAATCCCACTACCAGAAAGCAATTCTTTCCAATGATGCAACCCAGCTGACCTAATTTTACCATCTTGATCATCTTCATACAAATAAGATATCTCAATGAGAGATGTTGCATTAGCATCTAAACGCCCCATCAAGGTAGTGCCATCTTGATATGACAAGAAAAGCAGTTTGTAGGTCGAAGAAAAATACAATGAAAGACCTTTGGGCTGAATATCCTTGTCCTGAACCCTGATAACATCTGTTAATGTTTTGGCCCCCACATCACCTTCCATTGATACTTCTAGCCTGAATAGAGACCCAGCTTCTGATAGAACAAGGAGAAAAGCTTTCCCCGACGAAGCTGGAACAAGCGTGGCATCCACAATCAAATCATTAGACAGCGTGAAGTAGTGCATGGGACTAATGTTATCCTGTGAAAGGTCATATATCTTGACAAACATGTTGGTGACCACCATGAGCTGAACCTGAGAACCTGGAACCCATTCCACTCGACGAATATAGGCACCTTGAAGAGCAAGTTCAATTGCAAGACGGTCAATCACTTCACCACGAGGATTCACAGTAAGGATCTGGCATTCCTCATATCCAGCTACAGCAAGATAATTTTCTATCACAGGATTAAAAACTAGGTGGACTATTTCAAAGCGGACTATGTTTTTAGATAGTGGCTTGACATTGCTCTTGTCTGCTGTCACAGGTGCAACAGTAGGTTGACCAATTAGTTGCCCAACATCAAATATAGCAACTTTATCTCCTTCACCAGCAGCAAGCCTACCTCGAGCACTGACACTGAGTAAGGATTTGGTAAGAGAACCACTAGCCAGATGTGATTTAAGTTCCCTGGAGTTTGGATAATCAGCCTTTATCTTCAGGTCCAATGATCCACTTTTGAAAGCCTTCTTCAGTTGAAAAAGATCAATGCTGTAGGACAATAACTTATCATCACCCAGAATTACCTTCTTATCTTTTAAAAGGTTTGATTCTCTATGGTTGATTACTGTGGGAAGCATTCTGTTGCATAGTTCAAGCAGCCGACCTTCCATATCAAGTTTTTCAAGTATAACAGGTAGTCCATCTTGTACATCTCTGGGGACTGATAACTTGAAGCAACTGCCCATATCCACGCAAACATCATCATCCAAATCTGAGTCACTGTCTGCTGCCTGATCACCATCTTCAGAGAAGGGTAAAAAGGACGGAAAATTACTGGTATTCTGAGCTGGTAAATTGTTGTTTCCAGTAAATTTTCGAGGCTTCAAACACTGACAACTGCTTCCCCTGACACCCCCAGCCCCACAATCACAAAAGAATCGACTTGATCGAGAATAGACAACACGATGGCCTCGGTGGCAAACCTTGGCACATATGGAACAGCAGCCCTTAGAGACAGTTAAATCACAAGTATAGCAGAAATACCAATGTTGCTCCATGAAATTACTGCCACTAGATGTAAATGTGCATACTTTAGAGGCCAATGCCCTTTCACTATTGCTGTCCTCCTCTTCATCCTTGTCTACACTACCCAACTCCCCATCAGATGTGCCATCATCTTCATCTTCGTCAGCAGAAGTTGCATCACAATCAATCTGTGCAGAACTACCTTCCTGATTAGCAGGTAGAACCAAATTCTCTGAATTTTTTCTTGAGTTAACTGGTTTGGATACTACAGATCCTGACCCAAAACTATTACCCAAGCACAGTTTTGATGAGAGCTTATCTGAAGCACTCTTATTAACTCCAAAACCACCCAGTACAGCCCCAACAAAACCAAATAGGAATTTCAGTCCATGTAGCAAACTCTCATTATCAACAAGTTTCTCCATTAACATTACAGTCTTTTCCAAAAGTTGCTTCATTGAAGGCTCACCATTTAGAAGTTGAAGGACAAAATTGAAATAAGCTTTAGCGGTTTGAATATCACACAACATAAATGCACTATCAAGTAACATAAGCATAGCTTCAGTTAGTCGACCCTGGAGTTCTCTGGACATTTCACATGGTTGGGATACAAGACGCATAATAAAATCCATAGTCGACTCTCTGAGTGCAGTAGAACTTCCTTTTGCAGCAATGCTTTCCCCAGTGGACTCTACTGTACATCCTAAGAGCCTATTTTCTAGCCAATGTGATAGGCAAGACAAGTCCATCCCAAGAAAATTTTTCTGTAGTTTATCATTGAGACCAGGGCACTCTCCACTAGCTACAAGATCAATAAATAAGTTTAGTACCTTCAAATTAACTGTCTCGGAATGGCACTTATTCAATGCATTGATAAGAACCAGCAGATTACCACATTGCCCACCAAGAATTTCCTTGGCTTCCTTTGTCACATTATCAGAACCCAGATAAAATCTGTAGATTTCTGTTTTGGAATCATCTTTTCGAAGGCATTCAATAAGATCAACAACACTAAAAATCAGCATTTCCAGTAGATCACTATCAACTACATCTCTAGAACTAGCATCTGCCAAAAAACCTTCCAACTGCTTCAAGACAAACAAATCACTGTAGTCTTTCAATTCCTCATGTTGAACAACCAAACTAGCATATATAGAATTGCATTTCTCATTGAGGCATTGGAAAATCCTATCAGATTTTATCGCCATAACTGTATCAAGAAGCTGGCAAATGACCTCGGTCTCTACCTGAACTCTTCCTTCTGCATCTTTGACTTTGAGATACCCATCCACAGCACAAATAACCTCTTTTACAGTAAGAATGCAAGAAAGAAGAACACCACTGTGAGAATCTGCATGTGATGGGAAACCATGAAACAAGCACCTCAAAAAAATATGATTTGTATTTCTTGCATCCTCTTTCAAAGAAATTTCATCCAACTTCAACAGGAGGCCATATATCATCTCCAGATGCAAAACATTGCAGCCAGTCTTCTCAATCAGAAGATCATGTTTGCATTTGTCTAACCCAGTGTGTCTAAGCAATATAAGAGGAGAGAACCCATCTGAAAGATGGTGACCATGATTGAGTATAGAAACAAACGCTTCCCGAAGAACTTGCAAGTTTGTTTTCAAAATAGAAACTAGCAAGTACAAAAATCTTCCAACTTTGTTTCCCTGAATTATGTTCTGAATTATGCCTTCACCCAGTTTAAAAAACTCACCATCCTTGGCATCCTGGATCCAGTGAGGCTCAACTCCAGGAACTGCACATCTCACAGAATATCTCCAAATACCAGCATAAATAAGAGAGAGAACAAAGGAAAGCCATGCACTCTTCCTCAGAAAATCCCAACCTTGTGGTGTAGTCATATCTGGTAATTGCTCAGAGTGTAACAGCTGAAGCAGATTAAAAACTACAACTGACAAATCAACATCCTTGCAAACAACAGAACTGTTATTCACCACAACAAGAGCAAATTTTAAGAATGAATCCGTATCTGAGAAGTCAAGATTCAGCCAATCATTTCCCTCAGGAAGTGTGCAACTCAAACCAGAATAGATACAAGAGACGGTACTCAAGCAAATCGAAAAGATATATCTTTCAAGTATTAGCTGTTCCACTGTTTCAGCATTTTTACCTCTCCAGAAACCAAGAATCCATGAAAAAGCAGTAGACAAATCATCCCAGTTCAAGGCCAATCGCTGAAAGGCAGAGTTGTCTCCAGATATTGCAGAAGGATGGGGGGTAACATCAATCAGCTGCGGAAGCAAGCAACTAACAACTGAAACATCTTTGATAGAATCACACAGAATGCATTCTACTACAGTTGATGCCCAGGATGACAAGTGGTCATTTAACAAATAAGAATGACATGTCTTACGAGGAGTTTCCCTCAATCTGGATCTCAACCGCAAAAGCAACCATGGTGGGCAGGTAGATGGGTACAATACCATATGCCGCAACACTAAAAGCAGCCGTGAAACTAGTAAAGCCCAGCAAAAAAGTTGCTTTGCAGTAAATCCAGCTGGATGAGCATCTATCTTTTTGATGGACAAAAGCACAGAATTTGCCAGAGCAGCTTTTTCAGCTTCATTTGATAGATGGAAAGCCATCAGCAGAATTTCCAAGTGAAAAGCACAAGGGAGAGTACTGAAGAAATCACTGGGCTCAGGACATCTGCAACAAATATTCTTTGCTTTCTCCAGAACCAAATTAATATATCCCTCATAGATTTTAATTGTCAGACCACCATCCAAATCTCCCCTGGAAATAAGAACATGAGCTAGCAGAGTAAGAGAATAATGATTATAGACATACATTCCATTTTCAACCTTCAGCACTTGATCAACAAGGTGTTCTTTAAGAGATGTTGATAAAGCATGATGAACTATAAGACCATGCATGAGTTCAAAGCAGATATCATTGATATGCAGAAATGTTGTCTGTGAATGCAAGGCAGCACAGTTCTCAGATTTCCTTTCACCAGAAAAACAGGATTGGCAATTAAGAATTGAAAGTAGTTGATTTATATGACCTGCATCAACTTTTCTGCAAGCATCTTTATATACAGTATGATGCCACTCTGGAGAAAAGACACACAACTTCAGAAAGTTCAGCAATTCAGTTGTTGCTTGGATAGGCAAGTTGGGACTGCTGGAGATACCAGTAACAGTAGCCACAGCAGTTGGCTGATCAAGTCCATCACCTGTTGCTGCAGATCGGCTAGATTCAGAGAAAAGATCCCCAAAAATGGCTTCATCTTCATGACTAACAGCACATTCCTGATCTGACGTAATAGCAGGCTTTGCACAACTTATACGTGATTTATCAGCCATTGACCTTGATTTAACCCCTTCCAAATGGAGGAAAAAGGCTAGATGTATCAAGCCATCTATCCATTGTTCTGACTTTGGAAATATCAATGACAAATACTCTTCCCAAGTATACTTTCTAAGCATGAAAACCTGCTCAGAGCGAACATGGCATACTGGAACATTAGTCCCAGATTTACACAAATAATCAGATAAATCTGACTCTTCCTTCAGATTATGAGTCCGAGATCCCCAATTTTTAGCATCCTTGAGAAGCTTTAGCACGTAGAGAACAATTTGAGGGCAGTAAACTAATGGGGGTCTTGGCGAAGAGCATGTACCATCATATCTCCAAACCTTGGAATATAAAATGTCCATCATGGAAGCAATTATGCATGTCTGGATATTTTGAAATATATTGCCATCATAGAAGACAATTTGGACAAACTGTAGAAATTCTTCCAAAATTTGTAATAAGAGGCTCCCTATTTCATTTACAACAGTTGCCAAGTCATAGTTAATAAAGTCAAACTTCGATCTAAACAAGCTTGGCAGTGTATCGGCACAGCTCACAACCGCACATAACAACTCAGCATCGCGAACATCATGAGGGGTTTCCCGGGCAAGATTTCGGACCAAGTTCAAAATTTTTTGACTGAAAGACAATCTCAAGCTGAAATTTACATCCTCTTCCTGTTCGTCAAAAGAAATTGGAGGCCAAAGCAATTTTTTACATAGCATAAGGAGACGAGGTAAGCATTTCAAGTGAACAACAGATATGTGTTGTGCTAGAGGCATCATGCAATCTGAAGCCTCTGGGCGGAGTGAATCATTTAATTCTGCGACAATGCTATCCGATTGGAAAAACTCAGAAGTTACCAGAAGACTTTCCACCATATTCGCATCCTTCAAGCAGTGAAAACCTATCCAAAAGAGTCATGCAAGTCGAGCGAGAACAAACTAAAGCCAACAACAAGCTAAATAAATTAATAGCTTTTAATTATAAACATGTGCATCATGGAGGTCCTACCTTGCAGACTGCATACAGGATTATTGCCCAATTCCACACCATCATGATTAACCAGAATACTTGACAACTGCTCTACATAGCTATCTACAGCATTAGGATATTCTTTGATACTTCCATCACCTAATACTGATTGCAAGAACTGTGCTACGATATTCTGCAAATTGACAGAGTATAAGGTATGCAAAAAGACTCAGAACAAACTAAAGGCAACAGAAAATAATGTATAAAATGAAATGACTTTATTCTGGAAAAAAAAGGCCATTGCACCAAGAATTTCAACAAGCTTTCCTTGTACCCATTAACAAACTACAAGAGAAAGCAACAAAATCATATATTCAAGATACAAGTACTATATATATATATGGATTGACCCCTGGCAATACTACTAGGAAGATGACTTTGAAGAGTACCATACAGAACATAACAAGTGTAGATTAGGCTTAAATTATGTTTAGTGTCTTTACATGTTAAAATTTTTTTCTCTGTGTAAAATAGTAAGCATACATGATATTTTATGCAGTCATTATATATACCAAACTTACTTCCTGAAAAAGAAAATCAGAAGCTGAAGATCGACATCCAGTTTCAGACCTTATTTTTCATTTGGTTGTTCATTTTTTATACAATCTTTATCCAGCAAAGATCACAGGTCAAAATATAATCATGAACTTGGTCATGCAGATTACAAATAAAAAAAACTTAAGTAGCATTTTCAGTTCAAGTGAAACTTCAAAAGTCTCCACTCTCCACCCATTACACAGCTATGGATACTCCCATCTTTAACAAACACAACCTTCCTAGTTCAGTTCATGCTCTTATCTTAAAAAAGGATGCACCAGCCAAAAATTCGGGATGTATTTACCAAGCCATCAATTCATGGTTCTTGCAGCACTCATCCATGACTTCCGTACAAAATAAAATTTATTTAAAAAAAAAATGGTTTCTTAAATCTCCGCTCACTCCTCTTGGTTCAGTTCTCTCTCTCTCTCTCTCTCTCTCTCTCTCTCTCTCTCTCTCTCTCACACACACACACACACACGCACGCACACGCACACGCACACAAAGAAAGGGTTTCAAGAGTAGCACACCAACCAAAAATATAAATGTGTTTATCAAGTTATATGATAGAGTAGAAACCTTTAATCAGATATGTTAACAGAGTCATCTCTACTCCTCTTACTTTCATCAGACAACTTAGAAGAAATCACAGCCATCCATCTTCCACTCATTCATCACTCATCCCAACTATTTCCAAATACTACTTTGACACACAACACTCCTGAACCCTTCTCTGTGTTTCCAACTAAAAACATGGCCTATGAAGGCAACAACTTGAATAGAACAAGTTCAGGATAATCATATATGTTATAAAAAAATCAGCATATTCAGTTTAATTAGACTTTATAGTCTTTATTATTGGTGAAAAGATCCAGTAGATTCAAACATGAATAACTTGTGATAGTTAACAGTATGAGATAATAAGAACTAAAAACATTTATACCTCATATCCTAAATAATTTTGTTACTTTCGAAAATTTATAATACTTAATAGTTAATATTCTTGAATAAGTTGGCAAATGTTTATGCACGAAAATCATGTTTATATTGCTGGCATGTTTCTAGTGAAGCAAAATTTTATCCCTCGCATGTATAAAGTGTCTTCATCATAATTGAGTAGTTAGCCTAAAGTTTAAACTTAAACACAGAACCAATCACACTATATACAAAAGAATCACACAAAAGGCAAGGTACCAAAGAGCGCTCAATTTATTGACAAGGATGACACTTTAGCTTACATTCGAATTACTTATGTGTTCATCCTTCAAAGTATCTTATTACAGTCTTTAACATTGAAAACATAGACGAAAAGCAAATAAAGGAACAACAGAGAAACAGTGGTAGAGGAACAGAATGGGAACAGAACAAATTGAAGGATTGATAAAATCTTTTGAGTTCCCATTTTTGGAGTGGTCAAAAGTTAATACCACATGCACTTGCACAGGAGTACAAGATCAGATGGTAAATTCTATTGGTTTACTAATATGCACATCTTAGTAAATTTGCTTACAGCTATTGTTTTGACATCTGAATTGCATAGAGTAACTTTGCATTCTAGCACATTGACTTTATCTACTTTCTCTCTTTTCGTAGAAACAAATCAACAATTCTTTGAATGCAGCAACTACCCTGTGAGCACACCACACCTTGGCTCACAGAAACTTGAGCAATCTTACTAATGCTCGTCTCCAATCTTACCTCCTAGTAAAATGAGAAAGAAACACACACATCTTCTCTGTCCTAATGGAGTATCATGTTGGTAACACATCCCTCATAAAAATATCTACTTAAAAATTTATGCTCACATCATGTTAAATTTAATGGTACTTATTGTGAAATTCATTTTGAATGCTGACTAATAGGACAAATTGCAAAATGAAAACTACATAGAACTTCTTGACTTTATTTTGAATTAAGAGAGGAAAGTCATCAGTATAGCTCTAAATAAATACACTTTGTACGCGTATTTAATATAAACTGAGAAAACATTTGAACAGCTCTATATTTCGTCCCCCTCCCATTGTGTAATGCTTTTATCTGCTCAGACTCCATGGACATGCGCCTATGTCAAACAAGGTTTTAAAACTCAATTTCAGCAGTTTTCAATGGTTTCAATAGTTTTGCATTGAGTTTTGGAATTTTGGTCAAACAAATCATTTTAAAAATCCAAAAACAGAAACATAACAAAATCAAGAAAAGTTATTTCACATTATTCCATTGTGTTTTCAGTTAACTAGGACCATAATTTGTATAGTTTGGGTGGTTTCAAGCTGAAACTTAAATATTCTAAAACTTAATACATAAAATATAGTACACTTTTCTCAAAATTTTATAGTTATCCTATACTTCCTCTAATGCTTCTATTTTTCCTACAATGTTCTCTATTTTTTTTATAATTTCCCGCATTTACTACAATTTTTACATTTAACTGAAAATAATTTCCCATATCTGTTTTAATTTTTGCATTTGACTGAACTTTTCTTCAAGCAAGAAAAAGATCATCAAAATAAGAATCCATTTTATTTCGCTATTTCATTTTAATATCATTTTAAACAAAACTACTTCATGGAAAGAATCACAGGAACACATAATCCAATTAGTAAAGACACATCAAAATTGAATCTTGCCTACTACAATAACAAAGTCTAGCCAAAAATAACACAAATTAGATACTTAGAGCCATGGATAAATGGGATATTGACTAATACTAACAAATTTTAGAAAATATTACAAAATCTTGAACATATACACCTGCTAATCAAAAATCTCAGTTTCCATCAATCTTGACTGAACAGTTGAAACTTAACAGAAACTGGCTGAAACTTCAACATTTGGTGTGAAACAAGTGACCAGATCACCTCCGTCTCCACTCGCAAGGTTTAGATAGAAAGCCCATTGTAATAACTTCCCTTATTTGATATCTTTTAAGAAATAAGCATAAGAAAGTGATTCAGCTCAAAGCAGTAATGTGTGCGTGTGTTAGATACCACCTTCACATGAACCAAGACTCAGTATTACACATTCCATGATTTAGTGAAGTTTTTTCAACGATCAACTATATATAGGAGGCAACAAGACACTTGACAATGTCATAAGTATCGTTATAGGGGACAACACTAAACATTACTTTCCAGACCTTCATTAATGCCCATTTTACTCAGCAACTTCATGAGAATTTAAATCAAATCATAACACCTCCTTATCCTATGAATCATTTCCTGGAGCCTCCGATGAACTTGCTAGTGTCTTTACATCATCAATGAACATTTGACTTCCTGGAGAATAAGAAATGGTCAAGTAAACGATGCTTTATCAACAAATTCATCATAGGGCTCCAGATCGTAGTACCGTATAGCACCCCAGAAATTTAGCTAGTTTTGCTCTAAACTGATTGCACTTGTTACTCAAATCCCATGTACGAACCTTGCTAGATGAACACAAGATATTCCTATGAATTCAACAAGAGATTATCAAAGCCCATCAAAGTAAAAGAATGACAATTCTGGACTGGTAGCACCGATATCTTCATACTCAAGATGAATCAGATGATCTGAAAGCGTAATCTCGACTCGATTCATTTCAGAATGAAAACATTCTGTCCAAGAAGTGTACCTGCAAACTGAAATCATCACCGTCAAAAGCCGATTTCTCCAAAAAAACGATGCAGAACTCCAACGACTTCTCCAAGATCGCCACTACCACCGACTCCACGTGCTCGGGAACTAAAAACATCCAAGAAAATCACAAAAAGATCGCGAATTGATTCCATAAATCCGTTCGAATCCTCATAAATTCCGAGAAAATAAGAGGACTAGCTCCATACCGGAAGTGGAGCGTACAGCCAAAACGATCAACCTAGCCACCGAGACCGCCGCTTCGATCTGGGACCGAGTCCAGCTCTCAAAACCGGGCCGGTCTCCTCCATCGTCTCCGATTCCGACCTCGAGTATCGCGAGGAATCTCTCCAGCGATGGTCTGATAGAATCGGAGCATAGTCTCCGGGAGAAATCCCTCGGCACCTTGTCTTCTTGGAAGATCTCGAGAAGTCTTGACATCTCCGCCATGGGGATCGATCAATTCATCGAAACCCTAGAAGAAAGGGAAGAAAAGGTATAGAGAGAGAGAGAGGGGTGGGGGGAGAAGGAGAGAGTATCGCCACTAAATCTAGTGCGGGTTTTAAGAGGAGAATTTAGCGGCGTCGAGGAGAGGAGAGAGAGTAGGAAAGCAAATGAGAGACGGGAGAACGGGAATGCCTCCGTTATATCGCATTTATGTCGGTTATGTTGTTTCTTCTTTGCCATTTTATTTGGAAATATCTGGACCATTCAATAGTGGATTCGCTCATCTGGTCCGTTAAAAGCCTGTTCGATTGTCGGAACTAGTCTTTTCTTTCCTTTTGTTGGAAAAAGAAGAAAAAATTGAAAAAGCCGTTCTGATTGGGAGTCCCAAAATGGTAGCCCTTTATTTTGCTTAGTCTCCAAGTATACTCAAATAACGTTGTTTCTTCTTTTTGGGAATATAACGTTGTTTCTTCTAGCCGTTTATGATGTGCTTTGTTCTCAGCATCGCGGGGAAGGCGAAGCAAAAAATTATACAAAATAATTATTTAAAAAGAAGTGCAATCAAAATTATTTTAATTTCAAATATTTTGAGAACCCATGAGCATGGTAAATCTCGCAGATCCGATACAATGGACTCGGGTGAATTAAATGATAACTTAAGATGAAATTTATGCATTGGCCGCATATGATGGAATCCATGTCACCGCAAAGATTGATCGGCTATGCTTGGTTAGCAATTTTGAAAAAACCAGATCTCTATTATGCATTATTTCCCATGGTGGAACAAGACTTTGCATGTTTTACATGATTTTAGCCCATATTAATCATCTATTCTATTGGTACGGTCATCCCTTATTCGATACGTGGCATCATCAAAAGAATCATCATCTCAGATAGCAGGCAATCAATAAATTTAATGTCAGACCAGTAAAATATCAATTTGGAGGCCAGAATACCAATTAGAATCAAACCGAGATCATGTTCATATCGGTAAAAATCCGATCTAGATAAACCCCAGATTAGCTTGCCATCGTTCTCCGCAATATTCGAAACAAACTTCAATAAAAGTCGATAACAAATTGATTCCAGCTTGATTGCACATTACCAGGCCAGTATTCTGCTTGTCCTGAAGAATAACGGTTGTCAAACTCCGCGAGAGATCGAGGTATCACCGATCTCATCGGCATTAAGCAGTAGCTTATGGCTAAAATAACCTGATATACAAGATCGATAAAATACTGATGTCATCAACCACAGCAAACAGTTTATAGTGATATCGATTAACCACCGACCTCATCGTATAAGCCAGATTGGTGATTTACTGATCTAGACACATTCCAACTGCCAACTAAGTGCGATCTCATCTGCACTAAGCAGTAGCTTATGGCTAAAATAATCTGATATACAAGATCGGTAAAATACTAATGTTATCAACCACAGCAAACAGCTTATAGTGATATCGGTTAATCACCAACCTCATCGTATAAGCCAGATTGGTGATTTACCGATCTAGACACGTTCCAACTGCCAACTAAGTGCCTACGACATTTCAATCAAATTTCAACCCTCTTTCTGCTGTACTCTAGCTAATCGCCAGTAAGGCCAATGGCCAATGGCTATAATTCAGCTGATCATAACAAACTAACGGCCTAACAAACTTTTCTTAAGGTCTAAGCAAACTCCTCTATAAATAGAGGAAGAATGTATCCTTCCAAAAGGTAAGCCCAAGCACAAGATTCACAGGGCCAAAACTCTATTGAAATTAACTCTTGATTTTTCCACTGAAGGAAGATTGAATCGTTCTCTACTCAAATTCTCTCATCCTGCCTTTCAAATCTTCTATTTTCACTATCTATTAACAAAGCTTCAGCGGACTTAAGCATCGAAAGATCCTAAACTGGAGGATACTCCATCGATTTTTGAAATTTTTCTTGCAGGCTAGCTCATGATCCATGATAATCAGCTCAATCGACTATCCAACATAAATCTCCTCGACCGTTTGAAGCCCTGCTACAACAGATTGGCGCTAAAGGAAGGATATTTATCCAAGATTTTGGTGAAAAATGATTAAGAAAGCGCAAAATCTAGTTCAATCTTCTCGAAGAGCTCCTTCAGAGATGGTCCAGTCCCATCCTCTATAATCGATCCACTGAGGTTCAATCTCCTGGTACAGTAAGTCCAAGCCCTCACCAATGCCGTACAACAGCTTCAGCAAACAACGAAGCAACAGCAAGAATCAATTCCTCGAGAGGCAACGTCACGGACCAACCATCCTCCAACTCTCCAAGAACTTTGCCAAGAGTATCTTCTTGATCAAGAAGATCGCTCCTATGAGACAGAATCAACTCTCTGCAGCAAGAGGCCACTGCGAGAAGTGAATCTTCAGCAAAAGCTTCAAGATCTTGAAAAATGGCTGAAGGAGGTGGAGCTCGAAAAGCCTTCCCAGGGTAAGAGAGATTTCTACCTCACTTTCTCCTCTACTGAAATCCTAAACGAATCGGTCCCATCCCAATTCAAGATGCCTACTTTAGAGCCATTTGATGGCTCCACTGACCCTCAGACCATCTTGAAGATTACAGAGATGTCATGAAACTTCAAGATGCGTCTAACACCCTTCTCTGTATGTCTTTTCTCATTATCCTCAAGAAATCTGCAAGGGTATGATTTTTTGGACTTCATCATAGGTCCATTTCTTCTTTTAACCAGCTAAGTAGGCTCTTTATAGTCTATTTTGGAAGCAATCATCTCCACCTAAAGCACTCAAATAGTTTCTTCTCCGTGGTGCAATAAGAAGGTGAGTCCCTCCAAGAGTATATGGCCCGTTTTAATGCGGCCATTCTTGAAATTAAAGCTTTAAATGAGTCTATCGCCATGTCTGCCTTAAAGTGGGGACTCAAGAGTTACTATCTAACATTTTTCCTCAATAAGAATTTTTTGAAGAATTATAAAGCTATGCTAGATCGGATCTGAAAGTATGCCCACGCTGAGGAAGAGGAAAAGTTAAATAAAAAGAAGAAGAAAAAGGATAAAGAGGAAAAGAAGCACTCCTACGAGAAAGAACATGGGAATCAGGAAAGTAGCAGTGAACCATCTCGAAAAAATCTGAGGTCCCAAAGTTCTCCCCAAAAATTTGACAGCTACGCTTCTCTGTCTGCCCCTAGAATGTAGATTTTGATAGAGATAGAAAATCAAGAATATCTCCACCGCCCTATTCCCATGAAGGCTCCTGCAAATAAAAGGAACAAAAGCAAATACTATCATTTTTATCGGGATCATAGGCATGACATTGAGAAATGCTGTCAACTCAGAGATGAGATTGAGGCTTTGATCCATTGGGACTATCTTGGCAAGTACGTTTGAGATCGATCAAACCAACTCCTAGAGCCACGCCAGAGATCTGATGATGCTACTGAATACAATCGGCCAACTACAGGAGTCATCAGTATGATTTCGCAAGCCAGTCATCTTCGAGAGGCAATAGGAAGTCCCTTATCCAAAAGGTAGTATATCAAAAATGTTATTTCTTTTTTTAATGGTGATGCCAAAGGGATACAGACCCCCCACAATGATACTATCGTCATCTTTATGGTGATAGCAAACTATGATGTAAAAAAAAAATTTGGTTGATAATGAAAGCTCCGCGGACATATTGTTCTATGATGCCCTCTCAAAAATAAATTTGCTCAATAGCTTAAAACTTGTTGGAAATCCTTTGATTGGCTTTTAGGTGATTCTGTAATAGTTGAGGAAGAAATTATGCTACCAATCACTATCAAAGAAGAACCTTATCAGTCAACAGTGCAACTTACATTTCTAGTCGCTAAGATACTATCCGCATATAATACTATTCTTGGCCGATCGGGACTCAATACCCTCAAGACAATAGTCTCAACTTACCATCTTCTTATCCAATTTCTAACCAGATTAGGCATCAATGAGATGCGGGAAGATCAAATAATAGCTAGATAGTGTTTTTTGATAGCTTTCGAAATAAGGCACCACTCGAGTCCCATCTGCCAAAATTCTTGATCAAGGTCCTGATGGTGAAATCGAAAAAATTTGAGTTATATCAGCAGAGACACTTCTTACTGTACCACTGGGAGTGGATCCTGAAAAAATGGTCCAAAATAGGGGCTCAATTAAATACTGACCTTAAGGAGAAATTAGTCTCTTTTCTTCAAAAAAAATGCTGATGTATTTGCATGGTCAGCATTAGATATGTCTGGAATTCCAACCGACGTCATTATATATAAATTAAATATTGATCCAAAACATAAGTTCGTGAAGTAAAAGAAAAGAACCTTCACTCTAGAAAGACAAAAGATAATAGACGAGGAGATCGACAAACTCCTAAAAGTAGGATTCATCAGAGAAGCATAATATTTGAACTGGATAGCCAATGTTGTCATGGTTAAGAAGGCATGTGGAAAATAGAGAATTTGCATCAACTTTACTGATCTCAACAAAGTTTGCCCAAAGGATAGCTTCCTATTGTCAAAAATTGATCAACTGATTGATGCGACATCAGGGCACAAGCTGCTAAGCTTTATTGATGCCTTCTCTGATTACAATCAAATCAGGATGGCCCCTAAAGATAAGGAGAATATAGCATTCATCACTGACAAAGGTTTATACTATTATAAAATAATGCCTTTTGATTTAAAAAATGCAGATGCCACTTACGAGTGCCTAGTTAATAAGATTTTCAAGCACCAAATCGATCATAATATGAAAGTCTACATTCATGATATGCTGGTCAAAAGTATGGAGGTAGATCAGCATATTACCGATCTGGAGGAAGCTTTTGAATAATTCCACAAACACCAAATGAAGCTCAATCCCAATAAGTGCATCTTCGGGATTACAGTTGGAAAATTCTTTGATTTTCTCATGACCGAGAGAGGAATAGAAGCTAACCATGAGAAGATCCAAGCACTACTTAAAATGAAGCCTCCCAGTTCCATAAAAAAAATACAATGACTCACTGGACGAGTAGCATCGCTTAGCAGATTTATATCCAGGTTAGCCGAAAAATGCCTTCCATTATTCAAAACTTTAAAGTAAATTAAAGATTTCGAATGGATAGAAGAGTGTCAGTCCGCTTCAATAAGCTCAAAGTGTATCTTAGTACCATCTCATGTTATCAAAACCTATCGAAGGTAAGGATTTATTTGTATATCTCTCTATTTCACCTAATGCTATCAGCTCAATTTTGGTCCAAGATGATGTAGGAACACACAAGTCTACCTATTATATCAGCAAATTATAGCGAGATGCGGAGTCACAATACTCCAAAACTGAAAAAATGATTTATTCCTTGGTTACCACCACCAAATAGCTCTGACCATATTTTCAAGCTCATTCTATCATTGTCTTGACAGACCAACCACTGAGATCAATCCTTTAATGACCTGACACTTTTGGTCAGTTGGTCAAATTGGCCATTGAACTTAGTAAATTTGATATCCATTACTGGCCTAGGCCTTCTATGAAATCTCAAGTGCTGGATAATTTTATGGTAGAATGTTCAATACCTAATGAGAAAAAAGTCCTAAAAATTCTAAAAGAAACCATCGAAGGACCTTATTGGTTTCTACATATGGATGGAGCCTCCAATACTCAAAAAAGTGGAGCTGGCTTGATTTTAGCCAGCCTTGAGGGAGCAATTACTGAATATGCGCTAAGTTTCAATTTCAAAATCTTCAACAATGGAGATGAATATGAGACCCTCACGACAGAACTCAGAATTGCCAAAGAGCTCAACATCAAGAGGCTCAAGGTCCTTACGGATTTTCAGCTTATCGTTAGATAGGTACGAGGTTATTATGAAGCTAAAAATTCTATTATGTCTCAATACTTACATCATACGAAGAAATTATCCAAAAGTTTTTCCGACTTCAAAATTATTCAAATACCAAGATTAGAAAATGCTCGAGCTGATGCACTTTCACACCTAGCGACATTGGGATATTCCGACCTTAATCAAAAGGCATTCATTGAAATTCTTGAAAAATCTAGCATAGAAGTCCAAATGATCGTTCAGTTAGATCATGAATCGAGCTGGATAGATTCAATAATGAATTACTTGAGCAAAGAAATACTACCTAATCATCCTGCAATTGCTAGAAAAATCAAGAGACAAGCTCTCTGATATATCATCTTAGATGAAAAGCTTTATAAAAGATCATTTTCTCTTTCATTACTTCGATGCCTAAGATCCTCAAAGATCGATTATGCTCTTCGAGAAGTTCATGAAGAAATTTATGGTAACTATTTAGAGGGCAGATCCTAGCATATAAAGTAATCCACCAAGGCTATTACTGGTCGATCATACAAAAGAATACGATTGATCTTGTCAATAAGTGTGACCAATGTCAAAGCTATACTAATATTCAGCACCAACCAGTTGCATAACTTATTTCAATAATAGCTCTTTGGCCTTTCGCTGTTTGGAGAATGGATGTCCTGGAGCCCTTCTCCATGGCAACATAATAGAAAAAGAATTTGATAGTCATTATCGACTATTTTACCAAATGGATAGAAGCAGAATCACTGACATAAATTACTGAAAAAAAGATACAGGACTTCATCTGAAAGTCGATCATCTATCATTTCGGCCTTCTTCGAATGATCATTATCGATAATGGAAAGTAGTTCGATAATATGAAATTCAAAGAATTCTCTCCGAGCTGCACATCAACCATAGACTTACTTCAGTGGGACATCCATAATCCAATGGAGAAGTCAAAGTTACAAACCGAGCAATTCTCCAAGGTCTGAAAATTAGGCTCACTAAAGCCAAAGATCTCTGGACTGATAAGCTATATAATGTTCTATAGACTTATAGAACTACTCCCAGGTGACCAACTGGAGAAATGTACTTCAAACTCACGTTTGGAGTAGAGGACGTGATACTTATGAAAATCGGCCTTCCAACATCAAGAGTAAAAATTTTTTATGAAGAAAGTAATTCAGATCAGTTGAGAATCGATTTAGATCTACCGAAAAAAATCAAAAAAATTACTCAAATTTGGGTGACAGCCTACAAACAAAAAATAGTCAGATATTATAATACCAGAATAAAGGCAAAAATTTTTCAAAAAGATGATCTTGTCCTTCATCGGGCAGAAATTTCAAAATCTTTAGAACAAGAAAAACTCATCCCAAACTGGAAAGGACCATATCGAGTTACTTAATTCGACCAAGGGCTTATAGAATTGAGAATCTTAATGGTTTAAGCATTCCTAGGACATGGAACACAAGAAACCTCAGGATATACTATCAATGAATTTTGAATAAAAATCTTGAAAATTTTATCTCGTTAAAGATTTTTCTAGAATATTGAAATTCTATTGATCATCTTGGTAAAAATTCGATCTCTGAATTAGCAGAGCTCAGATAGGTACAAGAGATAAGATCTTCATGATTCTCAAAGTTTGATCTCCAGATCGACGGAGCTCCGATGGGCATAGGAGATAAGATCTTTATGCATCTTAAAGTTGGATCTTCAGATCGGTAGAGTCCTGATGGGCATAGGAGATAAAATCTTCATAAATCTCAAAGTTTGATCTTTGAATCAATAGAGCGTCGATGAACACAGGAGATAAGATCTCCATAAATCTCAAAGTCCAATCTCTAGATTGGTAGAGCTCCGATAGACATAGGAGATAAGATTTTTATGAATCTCAAAGTCCGATCTTTAGATCAGTAGAGTCCTGACGTGCATAGGAGATAAGATCTCTACAAATCTCAAAGTTCAATCTTCAGATTGGCAGAGCCTCGATGGGCATAGGAGATAAGATCTCCATAAATCTCAAAGTTCGATCTTCGGATTGATAAAGCTCCGATAGGCGCAGGAGATAAGATTTTCATGAATCTTAAAATTCGATCTCTGGATCAGCAGAGCCCCGATAGGCATAGAAGATAAGATCTTCATGAATCTCAAAGTCCGATCTTCAAATCGGCAAAGCCCCAATGTGCATAAAAGATAAGATTTCTATGAATCTCAAAGTTCAATATTCAGATCGGCAAAGCCCCGATGGGCATAGGAGATAAAATCTCTAAGATTTTCAAAGTCCGATCTCCAGATTGGCAAAGCCTTGATAGGTGCAAGAGATGAGATCTCCATCTCAATGAATTACCAATCTACGGATCGATGCTATCTTGAATTTCTATTAATTATCGATCTCTGGATCGATATTATTTTGGATTTTTGTTAATTACCGATCTTTGGATCGATGTTATTTTGGATTTTTATTAATTATCGATCTCCGAATCGACATAATCTTGGATTTCCATTAATTATCAATTTATGATTTTATGTTATATTAAATCCATTCATTATCGATTTATATTACACTAGATTTCTATTACCAATCTCAGTTGGTGCGATATTGAACTTCTGTCCGGCACCGATCTTCATATCAACAATTTAACTATTCTATGCAACCACATCAGAATTTTACCGAGATAGAATCAGTTATTATTACTTAGAAAATTTCTAAGTAAAAGAGCATTATAGTTAACCATTGTAGATCAGATAAAGCCTATGTCAAATACAGTCATTGGAAAAGAAAATTTCATTTCATTAAACAAAATTTTTACAAAGACCCAAATCGGCCTGACACAGAAAAATACAAAAAATTTTAAAAAAAATAAAATCAGACATCCGCTTGAGGGGCTTCAACAAGAGCCACAACTGCTGGATCATCCTTCAATGAGATAACTTTAGCAGGCATTGGAGCAGAGACTAGAATTTCTATCAGAATAATGGATGGAGCTTCAACAGTGGCTAAAGACTCCACCTTGGGAGTGACTAGAACGACAGGCACCTCCAGGCTTGGTAGGGGCACTTCCATAGGAGAACCCATCTCCGACACCAGTTGGACCTCCATTCCTGCAACTAGGACAAGATCGGCTTCCATGGTGATGCCACTCAGGTCCAAATTGAGAATAAGTTTTCCAACTAGATTCTTGCAACTATTGAAGCAGCTTTCAAAGGCCTCTCCCATTGCCTCTATCACTTCCTCCGTAAAATCTTTGGAGGACTTATATTTCTCTATGGCATGACCAGCAGTGGCCTTCTAGTGCTCCAAGTCCCATTGGTAGGTCAGGAGCATCTTATCCCGAGCAGCCAGCACCTCATCCCGGGTAATCACCGTTTTCTTTAGCTCATTTATTTTAGTCTCCAGGTAGAAAATTTTGGAGACTTCTTGCTACAACTCCAACAACCTTTTTTCTCCCTTATTGATCTTCTCTTAAAGGTCCAGTAGGACTTTATTCTTCTCCGCTATGTCATTGAGTTTCTCCATGAGCTGTTTCTTCAGCCCTATGGCAATCTTCTTTTCTTTGGCAGCCTTTTCTTCTGCCGTCTTTAAGCAATCCTTTGTAGACTACAGGGCCTCTTCTAGAGACTTTTTATTCTCGCCGAGCCAACTTACATGCTCAGCGAACAATCGAAAAAAAAAAGTAGACTAGTTTAAGAAGAAAAATGATGGTCAGCTTGGTAAAATACCGATACATATATTTATATTAAAAAAAAAGAAAGAGGAAGAACTTTCATACATCTAAAAGATAGCTGAAGCCTTGGTTCAGCAGCTCTTCAGGCTCCATATCCCTCATCCGGACGTACAAATCATGCTGTGGCATCACAACATAGAGCAAGTCCTTTTCGAGGGTTAGAGTGTCCTACATAGAAGCCTGGGATAGATCAATCTGGTTGACTAAGGTCGACGGAGGATCCACCAGAGGAATCTTTGATCTATCGGAGGGTCGAGCCTAGCTTATTGGAATCGTCAACGCAATTGGTGGACTGGGTTGCCGCAATGCAGTAGCAAGGTTGGATCTTGGCCAGATGGTCGACTGCTTGGAAGGTGGTCGAACCATCTTAGTATAATCTCGAAGTCTCCTAGACAATAGAGAAGACGTTGGAGAAGGACGGGCGCTGGTAGGTTCCGCAATCACAATCATCCTCGTGGTGCGTGGAGGCGTAGGTCGGTGAGTCATCGAGAAAGAGTTGACGACTTCTTCCCCCTCCCCTTCTTTGTTGGTGGAGGGTTGGATGGTTCCGACTTCCTCTTTCTTTGATCCGCTAACCATCGAGGATTGAATCTCATGAGTGCTATGGTAACCAAAGAAAAATGTAGTTAGGTAAAGATCAAACATAGAGAAATTCAAAGGAAACTCAAAAATAAGCTCACCCTGGAGGGAGATAAGCCTGATGCCAGAGTCGAATAGTGATTGATCCATTACCAGTTGACTGAGCTTGGACACCTTCATACCAAGCAGCTCTTCAAAGACCTCCTCATCCCCAGGCAAGATAGATTTATTGGAGTTTCAGTTTAGTCGAGATCTACCCCAGCGAATATCGAAACTCTAAGGAATGTCGAAGAAATAAAGAAGAAATGACTTTTCCAATCATAGATTGAAGAAGGAAGAGAATGACCAAATTTATAATTTAACCGATGTGAGAAATACCACTAGTCTTTTTTAGTAGGATATTTTTTTCAGAACGAAAAGGCCCTAAAGAGAGAAGTCCTAGAATCTATGGCTGCGAAGCTACAACAAATAATGAAAACCAAAATGATTTCGATGGCATTAGGATTGACTTGGGTTGGCTATAGATAGTAATAATCTAACACATTACAGATAAAAGTATGAAGAAAGAAGCGCAACCTAGACCATAATGACTCATCATAAAAGGCTACACAACCCTTAGGAGGCTGTGTAATCCGATCACTCAGACCGAGAGCTATAAGTTGAAAGCTATCATGGATGAAATATTTCTTTTTGAGCTTGTCAAGATCAGCATCAATAAAGACGGAAGGCTCAGTGTTCGGACCAAAATAGTCCAAGAATTTCCTTACCGAAGATCCTAAACTATTACCACCAAAAACATTGGTCTCGGCGGCTCCATGAGATGGATTACCCATCTCGATGGCAAGCAGGAGTTGGGTTGATCAGACATCATGGTCACCCAGGACTAATTCCCTCCTCTCACTGCCACCAAGGGAAGTACTGTCCTGAGAAGACATTGATGAAAGAAAAAGGGAACAAAAGAGACAGAAGAAGAAAGCCAAAGGGAAGAAGTCCTAAGAAATAGAAACTCTAAAACCTAAGAGGAGGAAGGGGGGTCCTACAAAAAGGGGGAAGGAGATCTTCATTGCTTCTGGTGACTCTCTCCAAGCTCCGACGACCACCGAAATAACCTTTTTCTCCGACTGGATACCCAGAAGCTTCTTTTGCAGCGAAACCTTTGCTCTAAGTAAAAAATAGCAGAAAGGATAAGTACCCAATATATAAGGAGAAACAATGGCTCAGATTAATCTATCCATCGTTGGATTTCACCCACTTGTCAATTATCCAAAGAGATTATAGAAAAGCTGTTCTAATGTATTGGCCTAGATCGAGCTACATCAGCCTGCTCCATATGGTGGTTCAGCCAACCCACAGATGAATATCGTGTGTCCCACATCGCCTGGGTAGCAGTGGCACAGCCAATGATGGTCTCACTCTCTTTCATGCTTTCTTAAATGTCAGGGTACAGTGATTGCGGCGAATGAAGCGGCATGTCTTTTTGAGTCATCTAAAAATCAAATCGGTGGCCACATGGTGCAATCTTTGATACAGTGGATGATCTTTGAGATGACTTTCCATACTTATCATCAAAGGAGTTCCACTCCAAGTCTGGAAAGTGAAGGACAACTATTGGTACGATCATCCTCTGTTGGACACGTAGCATCATCAAAAGGATCACCATTTTAGATAGCAGGCAATCAATAAATTTGATATTAGATCGATTAAATACTGACTTAAAGGCTAGAATACCAGCTAGAATCGGACCGAGATCAAGTTCATATTGATAAAAAATCGATCTTGTTAAACCCCCAGATCAGCCTACCACCGTTCTCTGTAATATTCGAAACAAACTTCAATAAAAATCGGGAACAAACCGATCCCAGCTTGATTGCATCTTACCAGACCAGTATTTTGCTTGCCCCGAAGAATAGCGGCCATCAAACTCTACAGGAGATCGGGATATCACCGATCTTATCGACACTAAGCAGTAGCTTATGGCTAAAATAACCCGATATATAAGATCGGTAAAATACTGATGTCATTAACTGCAGCAAATGGCTTATAGCGATATCGGTTAATCACCGACCTCATTGTATAAGTCAGATCGATGATTTACTGACTTAGACAATTTCAACTGCCAACTAAGTGCCTACGATGCTCCAATCACATTTCGACCATCCTCCAACTATACTCCAGCTAATCACCAACAAGGCCAACGGCCAATGGCTATAATTCAGTTAGCCATAATAAACTAACGGTTTAACAAATTTTTCTTAAAGTCTAAGCAAATTCTTATATAAATAGAGGAAGAAGGTACCCTTTCAAAAGGTAAGCCTAAGCACAAGATTTGTAGAGCCAAAACTCTGCTGAAATTAACTCTCGATTTTTCCACTGAAAGAAGATCGAATTATTCTCTACTCCAATTCTCTCATCTTACCTTTCAAATCTTCCATTTTTATTATTTATTGACAGCATCGAAGGATCCTAAATCGGAGGATATCTTATCGATTCTTAAAACTTTTCTTGCGACTAGCCTATGATCCATGACAACCGGCTCGATCGGCTCTCTAGTAAAAATCTCCTTGACCGTTTGAAGCCCTGCTGCAATAAATTCTTTGTCCAATTCTTCTAATCCATTGGTCCAATTTTAGATTATGCATGATCTTTATATTATAAAATGTTCAACAATATGGTGGACCGCAATGTTCATGGTTTGCGGAATGAACAAGTCTTGCTTAATGTCCAACAATCTCTTTGGACGAATTGAAATGGACTTGTCCAACCTAGCTTCAAAATAAAAAGAATCGAAACTCTCGTCTACTAATTCACTCTAAATATATAAGCTATGCTGTGTACATGTATATATAAAAGGTACCATTGATACGGATGATGATTTTTGTTGAAGCATACACTAAATATCCTTGAATAATATGCATTTTTGAAATAAGGATGCACAGCAAAATTTAATCTTGCAACGCCAGAGAAGAGACTGTCACAATAACATTGGAAATTAGTGCAATCAAATGAATAAATCTCAACCTCTCCTTGAAATCAAGCTATGCTAGTATACTGTTACGATGAATATTAAATTTGGGCTTTAAATGAAGCTTTGAGTTTTATTTTATTTTTTGCACTTTTTCTTTTTATACAAAAAAAATTACATTCTAATTGGGGAATAAATGGAAACTGATAATCTGCTAGCTTGATCATAAACTAGCTTAGAGATGTGGTGTTTGAGTGTGAAAAATAAATGTAATAATCTAGTTATTTGCCATTTTCACATATTATCATAGGTTGCTATTAATGATGTCAAAAGAGAAGCAAGTCATCCCAGGAGATAAATAAATTATGAGGCCAAGATATAATTGGGTGATAATTATGATGAATTCTTCTCCATAGAAACATTTCATTCAAAGAATAATCTGAGCTATATATCAAAAGTGGAATAGAATTAGTATAAAATATAACATAACACGGGAAGATGGGTGTTATTATGATTTTTTTTTTAATGGCAAGAAAATTATCAAAGGCCAATTAAGTTATCCAGCAGAGAAAGAATTGCACATAAACACATCCAATTTAAGGGTCATGGCAGGAACTCTATTGCCATTATTCTATTAAAACCTGTTATGAAATGAATATCCATCAGGATTAACTTGTGACAACCTCGACTGGTTCTTTAGTCATATATGAATACTTAAAGTTCACCTCTTATATAGCTAGCATAAAGTCAAATGTAGGATCCTCAAATAATCAATTCTCTAAAATTCAAACTTTATAAACAATCCTAATATTTTTTTATCCATCAATAGCTAAAAACTTTTAAAACCTAACCCAATAGATTGTTATACTTGAAAATCTTGTATATATAGTTCGAAATCATCATATTTTAACTGTTTCATAAAATGAAATTGACCTCCCAAGCCCCAGCCAAAAATATTAGCTTCATAAAAAAATAAAATAGTATCAATGATTCATGTTTTTGTTTTTCCTTTCCTCCAAGTCCAATTACCTTAAAACACATGCCATCCACATGATCAGTAAAAAAATAATAATAATAAAATAATAAATAAATAATAAAAAAATATATAAAAAGATAGATCCGACTTCGATCGATCAGAGTCTAATCTATATCTAATCGAATTTTCGATCATTCGATCAGTATGCATCTTCAAACATACGTCTAAAAAGATGCACCGATTGAAAAAAAAACGTGAACGCAAAATAGATAAAAAATAATTAAAAAAAATAAATCTAAAAAAAATAAAAAAAATTGAAAAAAAATTTGAACCTAAAAAAAATTAAAAAAAAGCTTAAAAAATTAAGAAAAAAATCTGAAAAAAAAAGCACCTTCTTCTTTTCTTTTTTTAAATTAAAAATAAAAAAAGAAGATGCCTTCTTTTGAAAGAAGGTCTTTTTTCTTTTTTTTTCAAGATTTTTTTTTGAATTTTTAAAATTTTTTGAGCCTGTCTGAATTTTTTTTTAAAAAAATTTTTAGTCCTTCAATTTTTTTTTTTCCAGCACAGAAGGCACCTTAGGGCGCATGCTTTCATGCAGTTTGAAGGTGCCTTTTGAACTAAAAAAAATTTAAAAAAAATAGGTAGCTAAAAAAAATTAATAATAAAATAAATAATAATAATAAAATAATTTTTAAAGATATTTTTCTAATTTTTTTAGACTTTTTTTGAATTTTTTTAGGTTTAGATTTTTTTTAATTTTTTAAATTTTTTTTTGAATTTTTTTCTACTGTGTTTTTCAAGCACATACCCACGTCTGTTTTTTTTAGCTGGCGTATCTTTTTAGGCACATATTCGAAGATACGCACTGATCGAATGATCGAAAATTCGATCGAATTTAAGCTGGACTTCAATCGATTAGAGTCTAGTCTACCTTTCTCTCTATATATATAAAGAAAGAGAGGTAGATTGAGCTCCATTCGATCGAATTTTAGTTTATATCTGATGAAATTTTTGATTATTCGATCAGTATATATTTTTAAAAATAAATATTTGAATAGACATGCCTTAAAAAAATAAGAGCGCATCTACGTCTAAAAAAAAATTTAGAAAAAAATCTATAAAAAAATAAGCCTATAAGCCTGTTGGAAAAAAATCTTAAAAAAAAAAGAAGAAAAGCACCTAAAAGCACCTACAGGCGCTTGATAGGTGCCTTCTTGTTTTTTTTAGTTGATTTTTTTCTTTTCAACCGAGCCATGAGCCTACTTTTTTATATTTTTTATTTTAGCAGGCCTATCAATTTATTTTTTTTTCTAAATTTTTTGCAGACGAAGATGCTTATCTATTTTTTTAGCAGATACATCTTTTTAGATACCTAATTTTGGAGATATGTGTGGATCAAATGGTCAAGGATTTGATCGAATGGATTAAAATTCGATTGAATGAAATTCAATCTATTTATATATATATATATATATATATATATATATAAAATAAAGAGGAAGGTAATAATTTTTAAATATTTTTGTTTTTTTATTTTTTAATATTTCTCATTCTCTCTCCTCTCGAACTAACTGTAGAGAACGATGGTAGGCAATCGGATCTGTTTACCGAACGTGGGAGGATTGAGGTTTCTGGAGCTCCCCCAAATCAGACAACTTGGACCCAGATTTGATTTGCGATCTGCTCTTTCAAGCGGGTCGGATTCAGTTAAGGAGAATCCGTAACCCGACCTGCAGCCGCACCCGCACCCGCACCCGCACCCGCCATTCGAAATTCTAAATTTCTTCCCTCCTCTGACGCGGCCGTCACTCGCTGCTCCTCCGCTTGTACTGACCTCGGCGCCCCCACCGCCCCTCTCCTCTCTTCTCTCTCTCCATCCACTGCGTTGGAGCCCTACCGATGCTGGGAAAGCCGCAGAAGCACCGGGGCCTCGCCGATCCGCAGGGGAGCGGGACTTTCGCCGGCTCTTCCTCGTCCTCGCCTCCGCCTTCTCTCTCCTCGTCTTCCAAAAACGCCCCCGGGGACGGCGGAAATGTCGACCGGGTCCTCTTCAACAACCTCGTCGAAATGGTCCCCCTTGTCGAGTCCCTTATGGTGCGCCGTCTCCCTGTTTCAGGAATCCGGTGTTTTTCCCAACTTTCTCTAGTTATTATTTGATTACTTACTATTTTTGATAAATGCTGTTAGGACCGGAGAGCAAATCCGTCGTTTACGCGGCGGGCGTCGGTGGTCTACACGCCCACCCCTTCCAACCAGACCAAGGTGAGGTTTCAGTGAATAGATATCCATGATCCATCTTTTCTTCCCTCCACCAAGTTATATCATTCTTTTCTCGGATTTTCTCAGAATTTTATATTTTGATCCGAGAAATACCTAAACATGGTTATCTCATAATTTGATATCTCATGATCTGTAAATGACCATAAAGTGTAAGCAAACTACCTCAAAGCACCAGTGTCTGTTGATTTATCTTGGCACTCACGTATATCAAACTTCAAAGATTATGATTCGCTGTCAACCTAGAGAGAAAGCTGAACCTAACACCTGATGGTCAAATGATGGAGTTTTGAGTTTTGATGATTATTTTTCCCCATAGAAGGAAGAGTAAGAAATAGACCCATGGACCTAGGAAAATTTAGGATGCCACAATTTAACTTATCCAATTATCAAAGTTCGATCGCTCTCTCCTCTTACATTTTGATTCTAAAGGGCATGTTTGGTTGAGGGGAGTTGGACTTTGGAATGGGAATGGGAATAAGTGACTTTCATGCCGGCCATTCATTTGGAGAGAGTCCTATTTCCATTTTGATTCCAGGGAGAAATGGGAATGCTCCAATCTCTCAAAACTCAATCCCTACTATTTATTAGTATTCGAATATCATTTTGATTCCGATTCCAATTTTGATCACAAGCCAAATGCTTTAGGGGATATGACCATTCTGATTCCTATTCCAATTCATTCTGATTCCGATTTTGGTCACGAACCAAATGCATAATGGGTTTGAATACTAGGGAAAAGTAGGGATTGGATTTTGGGGGATTGGACTCCCTCCAACCAAACGGCGAGAATGAAAATCACTTGTTCCTGTTCCCATTCAGAGTCCAACAATCCCCGACCAAATATGTCCGAAATCTATTTTGTTTAGCTATTACACCTTTTATTCTACTTTATTTCCATTCAACAAAACATTCATAGAAATGATCTCCAATTTGCAACATGTCCTTCAGCAGCATGCTTGTTAACTGCATCCTATTACCTCAGGAGGAAGTTAAACAAGAATATGGGTATGGTTGTTTTTAATTTCTCCTCTTACTTTTTAGTGTTTTTCCTTTTTTTTTTTTTTAATTAATCTTTTGGGCTTAGGAGTTTTTTGGCATTGAAAGTGGATGCCATAATTGAGGCTTAACGAAACCAATGGTAGTGCAGGTTGTTGATCTGAAAGGCAGAAGATCATCTAAAACTGTTTCTGCAAAAAAGCATAAGGATTTTAGAGACTCAAGCAAAGATAAAAATGACCAAGATGTTACCACTGACAACTTTTCAGTTTTTTCTTCAACACCACTGGCAGTAGGAGATGTCCGAAAGAATATAGAAGAGTTAACTATGTTGCAGGAGCAGCTGGATGATCTACGTAAAAAATTACTGGAGAAAGATGAAGCCCTGAAGTCTGCAGAAGAGACGATGAATCGAATGAGTCAAGTTATTATGATGCTAGATGAATTGAGACACCAGGTTGCAGAGAAGGATTCAATTGTTAGAAATGCCAATTCACATCTGGCTAATATGCAGGTATATAATAAGAAGATTTGTCCAGTCACTCTTGTTTTTTCCAAGCATATGTTCAACCATCTTTGATAAATCTTTAATTATTCAAACCAATGGATATGCAAGTTCCTGGATATGAAAGGCTCATCTACTGTACATTGTACAATATGTGTTTTATGTATCATATCATTTTTTTCTTTTGATCCATCCAATTTTGCTGAATATATTCGTATCTTGGATTTGCTTGCATTCATTATAACCACCATAGGAAAACATATTTCTGCATTTTATCAGGTGCTATCATATTCCCTGAACCTTTTCTTGGGGTTCCAGTTCTTGAATCACAAATAGACGTCATTATGTGAAGATATCATCTATGAGGAAAGGAGAATTTCACCTGCTAATGGAGAGTTGAAATGAATCTTTTTTTTAAAATATTTTTCTCGAGGGTCTCAATGAATTTAGTTTGTTATATAGTGTTGACACAAAAGTCTTAGATGAGATTGGACGCTAAACTGGAACAGAAATCTTATAATGAATGCTATCATGATAATTTAAGACCATATACCAACACTTTAAATTCCACTGTCACTGTGGCATGATTGAGTTTGGGTCTTTTGAGCTAACTGGAACAACTCTATGAAAGGCACTTGTATTGTTAAGGCTGGGGATTTCATCTGTTCTTGCATTTATTGATTGGATGTTGCGAATTTTCTAGGATGCTACCATAGTACTTGCGATACATGCTTATACATGCATGCACGCATGTGCATGTACAAACACACATTTGCACACATTCTTGTGTATGGGTTTTTGCATGCATGTGTGCATCTATATGCCTTATGAATATGCACAATGACATGAAAACCATTTTCTTTGGTGTTTCAACTATTGATTGTTAATTATTTACATATCCAACTCTTTCAAATTACATTACTTAATTTTATAATTTTTTCAATATCCTATATGACTGGTCATCCTAATGCCTTTCTTGACAAGGCGGCTGTATGTTCCATTGAAAATGATCTGATCCAACATTTGCTCGTGTGCTGACATCTTACTATGCACTTAACATAGTGTAGTCTTCATTTCATTTCGATCATTACAAAGAATATTAATCTTAATATCTTGTATCAACTGCAATCTCATTATAATAGATCTCCCATGAAACTGTTATAAGCCCTTGTAATGGTTATAATGCTTGTTATTTGCCCAAAAGCTGCTTGGACTTTTGGGATTAAAGCAATAGACCATTATTGTGGCTGTTATTTGCTATTACAATGCAATCTGATGATCAATACCAGAAAAATAACAATGTTGTTTGCCTAGATTGCTGTTCACTGAATATATATATATATATATTTCCTATCTGGTACTAATATTTGTGCCTAGAAAAAGGATGAAAACTGCAATTGTTAATTAATGGCTATTATAATGTAATAATAGTCAGATAATGGCTGTTGTATATTTCTGTAAAACCTATATAAAATGAAATATTGGACCCTCTCTGGAGCTGTTATAATGGCTATTACTTTAAGCCTTGTTTCTATCTCACACATTTGACTGTCAGGAACAAATGGAATACCTCATCTGAAGCCTTTGCTCTTAACTACAGATTAAGCTAGCAGACAAGCAAGCAGCTTTAGAGAAATTAGAGTGTGAAGCAAAGACATCAAATACTAAAATTGAGGAACTTCAGGGACATCTGGACTCTATCGGCTTGGAAATTACTGCATTCATGCGGTTATTTGAAGAGCTATCAAAAAATGATTCAGCTGCATATCCTGATGATGACATCAGTTCAATTCAAAAATTTGATCAGCTTCCATATATGGTAAGATCACATTCTCTCTCTCTCTCTCTCTTTTCAATTATTGAAAATGCAAAGCCTATCTTGAGTTATTCTTTCCCTGTTATATAGTGAGCCCTGAAGGTCATACCACTTGGGAATAAACAGAAATTAACCAACAAGTCTGATGCTATTATGAGTTCCTCAAAGTCCAGAATGAGATCTATAGTAAATTGCACTGCCAATAGAGGGTTGAGACGTTCCTGCACCCTCATAACATTTTAGTTGATGTCTAGACAGCAATGAGCTCATGGTGTGTTATAGAGAAGGATGTTAGTCCATATATCATAATACATTTAAAATGTTTAACACTATTATCATGAATACAATTTTTTAACTAGTACATAACAGGGCCTTAAAGATGTGGCATTTAAGTCTTACTTCATGTGCATGTTGTTATTTTATAGTCTACCTGACTTGGAAGTGTATTGTCAACATGAAAGCTGCAATTTAGATAGTGTGATCCACTCCATTGCACGTATTTAGGGTCCATTCTTTTATGGATAAAAAATTTATGTGGAAATTCATATTATCCTAGGTAAATATTTACTAGGCAATATTTAGACAAGAAAATAATTTACTCATGTTCTTTTGCACTATTACTTTCTTGAGTAAGCTTCTAAAATTTATTTATATTTTCCATAATACCTTTTATGCATTTTAGGTTTCGAGAAAGTAGACAATTGAATTATTAGGCATTAAATAATGGAGGCATTGGAAATAAGGATAGGGCATCTTAGGAATAAAATTAAATGTCTACTTTACTGGCTGGTGGAAAAATCATTTAGCCACTCTCTAGGTGGATAAGATTTTCACCCATTTCATAGGAAAATGCTATCCATGGGAAAGTAACTTATCCATTTTGAAAAGCATGAAAACATGGGTAAGTTGGTCAATAGGAAAGTTAACCAACTTTCCCATGATATTTACCCATCAAAGAACAGGTTAAATCTCATTTGAATGGCAGCATGTAATAACATGTTCTTAATGCATTACCTGCTGCCCACCAGCTTCATTATGTTTAGTTGCTGTGGGAACGTCATTTGTTACTGCTGCTGCTTGATGAACCCATGGTTTGTGTTTTGGATGGGCATTGGTTCACAGTTGGTCGCTGCAGCGTAGTCCATGAGGATGTAGGGCATTGATATTAGGTCAATTTTATTTTTTGTCATTAATTTGAGTAGCAGTCTTTTTGGTCTGGCTTAGTTTGTTTTGGCCTATTTTGATGAGCTTTGGTGGTATGAAGATTAAGTTTAATATCCAAACTTACAGCCTGTCATATTGGAGGGCAATTATCTAGGTTCTCTGGTTTAAGAATACCCCTCTTAGGCGCTTCAAGTTGAGGGTGTTTGTACCAGGGAGGAGGTTACACTATTTGGTGTTGAGTTAAAAGCATCTGACAGCCTCAAAGTTTGCAAAACTAGGAGGTACTATGAGAGAATTAAAGAATTGCAACGGTACAAGAAATCCTGAAAGTGCTTCAGTTATAGCAGGAGACATTACTTTTTCAATCCTATAGTAACTGATGTTTGTACTATCAAATCTGACAAGTATAATACTAGCTAGGTACATGTATATAGGCTTTTCATGAGCATTCCCTTGGGCCATTATCATCAGAAGTCAGGTGTGCAGAAATAAGGGCATCAGTATTATAAGGTACACAGTCACATGCAGCTATCATCATGTATGATGCTACTAGGGCAGGGATCAGGAATCCTTCCATGAATATCTTCAAAGTTGCAGCTGTAGGTATTAATTTTCATCAATGCCTCTGTCAGATTCATAATTCTCCTATCACACACATTAGAATTCTAAGAGGAATTTCACAAAAAGAAATGCAAATCCTTGCGAACATATAGTTTGGTTGCTGTGTGAATTCATTTCTTTATGGAAGCTATGGTCACTCTCACTATCGTAATCCTTTCAGTAGATGATCAAGGAGACTGCATTTATAAAATAAACAATCTGAATAAGAACTTTCTACTCATACAAATCGTGTGCCTGAACTTATGCAATAAAATAATATCAATGTTCTGTTTTTTCTTGCTGGCTTCTTAATCTGAGACATGCTTTGCATTTTCACATTGTCTATGCTGCATGCTTAGGTGTTCTCCTTTTATTAAGATGTTCTTAAATTTGTGGTTCAGTTCTTTAGAGTAGTGCAACAATTCATTACTTCACAAGGCTTCTTCATGTCTTTGCTTCTCATGAATGCGTGCATCTTTTGTACTTTTATCAACTTTTATCAGCCTACTGCCTTTTATTACCTGTCAAATGTAGTTTAGCATGTAGAAACAGGAAGTCTTTTCATACAACTGGTTTAAATTAAAACAGGATAGCATCGATGAGAGTGATCTGATGAGGATGGAAGAGGCAAGAAAGGCCTACACCTCAGCTATTGCTGCTGCAAAAGAGAACCCCAGCGAAGAGTTGTTAGCTGCAGCAGCTGAGGCGAGGCTTCACCTCCGAGCATTTGTTCTCTAACCTGACAATAAAAACTGCAAGTTTCTCATCCAGCCATCTAGCATGCATGTGTACGGCCATCGGTTGAGTTCAAAATTTTCATGATTGGGGCTGGGAGCTTTCATAATAGGGAGTTGCATGCCTGGGGTCTTGAAGAGACTAGTTTATTTGGCAAAGTGCAAGCATGTTTCCTTTAATCTCCTCGTAACAAAATGCAAGCACGTTTCGGTAAGTTGCTGGAGCTCACGAAAAGTTGGTGACAAGAGGCTACGAAGTCATGAAAAGTGGGTTGCTAGTGGTGGTCATCCATCTCCGCTTGGTAATCAAAGATTCTCAGACGCACAGCTGAACGGGCACTGCTCAAAATTCCTGCCATAGACTTCTCCGTATCCTGTCCTTGGATTTTGGGAACCATAAACAATCTATTATTTGTACCCAAAAAATCTATTATCCCACAATGTTTATATAGTCTCGTGGTTTGTCCGGACGAAGCTGTGTTTGACAAAGCAGCGGACCAATTGCCTCAAGAGATTGAACAAGGCAACAAGAAGAGCTAACAGTTGATCCTCTGAAAATATGTTCATCCTCGGATCAGAGTACTTTATTGCAACTTTAGTAATCCTTAAAATATCACTCATTTAAACCATAACGAAATCATACACCGTAACCAAATAAAGAAGAATACAGCCGAACTTATAAACCTCGATATCATCAGGCGTATGATGAGGAAAAAAGGTCCAATTCTTTGCGTTCCAACTATGGTATATTAAAAGAAGTCCTCAGGTTTTCCGATCTTTATGTTCTGCTCTGCCAAGAAGCTTGTAATGGCGTTCTTCTGCCAGCCCTTAAAGCTCCTGAACCCACCAACAGTAACTAAGAAGTTAATTGCAATTGAAATTAGATATAAGATCTGAATAACCTAGTTAGCAGGAAAAATGAATTAACGGTAAACCGAGATGCCAAAACCAATTTTGTTTTCTCAAAGCTAGTTTGACCCGTGATGAGCATGATAAAAATTATTGGGTGATACAACGGTAAGCAATTATTTGCCAGAGATGAATAGATGCTTAAAGTGAGAAATATACTTCAGGAACAAACTAGATAGTTTTGCTATTTGATCAATCACTGAGATAACAAAAGGGAGCAATGTCCTGACTAAAGTAGGAATCCCAAATGGGAGAGAGCATATACTTACTACTTGTTATGAATAAAATAAAAAATTCAAGACTGATGCACGTTCAAACGTATTACACAGAAACAGGAAACAAGAATGTAAGTTTGCGCGAAGGGTAGAGAAGCTTTGAACTCACAAGCATGATAGACATCCGAATGTCAATTAAAAGATATGTTTCCCGTGGCAATGGTTTTTATCCTTTACGTGTAACCTTATACTGCAATTCCTTCCATAAGTGGCACAAGAATTCAACTCTCGTATATGTAAAATAGAAAGATATCCAAGTATTTGGAGAAACATCATGTTCATTAGACAAAAACTCTCATGCACTCAAGTGCATGTTCTCATGCAAGTTAGGTGAAATGGCCATCAAGATGTTGTCAATGCAAACATGAGGCAAGCCTTGTTCACTAGGAGAACAATTATATTAAAGCTTCATAGGCATTCAGCTCCCACCACCAAAGAGCTCAGGTTAAGGTAAGTTATTCAATAAAGTTAGACATTTCAATTTTAAAACCTGTCATACAACTATGTTCATCTTTTCTCATCATGTTTATCTCATATTTACCATATGCCAATCAAACCTGGTGCCATAAGTGAGTTCGAAAAAATAAAAGTAAACAGGAAAAAAAAAATCATAGACCTTAACAAGTTTGTGTGAGGGTTATGAACTTACTTGTGATCCAGATGTGCTAGAACTTCTCCTCCTGGAAAAGCTGATACAGTAGCCTCGTATGCAACTTTGATTGATTGTTTCCAGGTTCCACCAATGGTTTTCTCACTTGTTTTTACTTTTTTCTGGTTAGGATCTTCCATCGGCAAGGAATACCCCGATAGAAGGTGGCCAACCCATACACCATCTTTCCTGAAATTATTTCAAGTATAGAACACATCATATTAGAACATGCCTGATCTTCTTTTTCCCCCCTTTTTTGTGAAACAACTGTATTACAAATTTAAAAATTACAAAGGCAACTACTTGGAACTTGCCCAAGCCCCTCCCCCACCCCCAAAACCAAAATGCAAACAAAGTATCATTTAAGAGATCTAATGCCTCCACCATAATTCAACATAACCAACAAATTTATTAAAGTTAAGACGCAAGCACCTAGCTAGACCCAAAAAAGGGACAAACTCTAACATTGCACTTTGACCTCACTGACCTTAGAAGGGGTGGCCCACAAGAAATGTCAACACATGGAGGTAATTTTCCAGTACTTGGGTTGATCTAGCATTTTAATCAAACAATGTAATGGCTTGTTCCAAGTATGCCTTTAAGAAAATTTAAATTCAACATATCAGAGTGCCAAGGTATAGCTCATAAAACTGATACATTAATTTCACAAATCCCCACAAAGGTGTGGTATTACTCAGTTACGCACCTCAAAATAACATGGTTAATAAATAGCAAAAGTAATTAACATTATTGCGTACTATGGAAAGGGAGGCATGCCTATTTTCTTTTTTAACTGGTGATATATGTGCCCAAGATGTAAGCAAATAGTAATTCAGGTGCAAGAAGATTTACAATCTGGAACCCATTTTTTGAAAATGCACATAGCAAAGTGTTCTTAGAAGGAAATTATGTTTTCAACTTCTCTGGAAACTGATGGTAGGAATGCACAGTTTCGTTCTCATCTGATAAGCAATAATCATGGAGAACAAGAGGGATGACCAGCGTAGGTGACATGGGCATTTGTTTCCGGCCAATCCATTAAGGCCACAACATTGTAAAGAACAAGCAAATTTTAGTCAAGTTCCCTAGACGAACATTATACAGTCTCTACAAAAAGTGATGTAACTATTAATTTGTTTATCACCAGGTATGTCCCATAACTAGATTCCTCCTTTAGTGGTTTTGAACAATAAATGCCTGTATTGTTGCTATTATTTATTATGCCATGACATTCAAAATATGAACATGGTGAAATTAAAAACTCCATTCTAACCATAAACCATGATAATATAGGAAGTGGTATTACTTACACAACAATATCACAGTGGCGAGGAGCATAATGACCGCCTCCTACTCCCAGAAGGACTTTATTTTTACCATTGTTCCTGTGCAATAGATGGTAAAAAGTCAATGCAGGAAATACATAAAAATGTCATGCAAAATGACAACTATGAACAAGCTGGGCTCATCATCACCTTTAAATTACTTCTTATTGTCATTTAAATTGGAAAAGACTAGTAACAGACAAGTAAAATGAAGTGTAGTACTTGGTATCTAAGCAAATGTGAACCCAAAAACTTGTCTACAGCCAAGTAGCCTGATTTATCAATCTTTGGTCCAAATTTTGCTTTATTTGTTTAAAATTAGTGATTTGGACCTCTTTACAAGGAATTATCTATTTATTTTTACAATCAGTAAGTTGAAAAAAGATTATTTCTTAGAAGCCTCATATACAATTTTCTATAACTTTGTTAAAATAGTGCCTTACCCTTTCCACTCTCCCACACTACCACCTCCTCCAAGGCCAAGTCCTTCCCACATAAGCTGCAAATATCATAAAACAAAGCTATTTATTTTACTAAACATATTGTCATCAGTCTAATTACATAGAAACTAAAGGCAACATGATTAAACATGAAAAGTGAAATAAATGTAAGCATTAAACTACTAAATTTCTAAGCAGGCACCAATAAGAATAATCCTTGGAACTTTGGATATATGCAAAGATCCTAGCATCCATTTTTTTGTCATACTTGTTATATGACCACATTATTAAAAGCTTAGAAAATTTCTTTTTTAACAAAAAGGGGTGAATCAAAAAGAGATTTTTAAGATAAACTCAAGAAAAAGACAAAACCACACTTTAAAGAAGCATATTCTGCTACAATCTGTCATTCAATGGCCCCAACTAATAACATTCTTATGGTCTTCTTGCAATACATTGTGGTTTTAGAAATTCATCCATGCCTTAAGCTTTCCTCGAGTGACTTATCTTATACTTCAGCCTTTCAAAAGCACCAAATAAACAAATAATATTCATTTCTAACCAGTTCTCCAATACTATACATCATCTGGATATACATCTTTGTGGAACCATTTTGTGTGATAAGCTATTTCAAAGATAACCAAAGCTTTTTTAAGATCCATTGGCAGAATAATCTTCAATGTATGGATAATAGTCAATATCCCTGTGTCAAATTTACTTAGGTTCCCACCAATTTTCCAGGTAATGGGTTATTATCTGCACTTCATGGCTACTCCCAAACAGAAACTGAAAGTAACCTTTATTTCTTCAAAGCATATTGAAGTATTGTTACTAGGAATGTAAACCATGTGAATATGCAAAAAATAATAGCAACAAATGTTTCATGTTGCCAATAACAATATGAGAATAACACAACCAAGTTTGAGAGGAAAGCAGTGAAACATTCCTTAGCTAAAAATTTATGAGCTTTTCATATCGTTTAAATAACAGAACCTAAACACCTTTTTAGCATAAAAGATACCTTGAACATCAAGTTTTCTAGGTGTTTGTTTGCAAAATGATCTTTGATAGGCTAACAAGATACACATCATGCTTCCTCACCTTTTACTGGAAAGGTTGATCCATAAATGACTTAAAATACACTTCATGCTTCCTCACCTTTTACCGGAAAGATGACATGATCCATAAATGACATAAAATTTGGGTGATTTTTCTTCAACCTTGAAAAGATGGCACAAGAGGCTTTTGATAAGCTTTTCCATTCCCATAATTTCAATGACAATTCTTGATGAAAGAGAAATATACATAAATTTCCAAATCCAAGAGTTTGAACTTTCCTAATGATATACTCTAGGTGCAGAGATATTTCTATGTTTATACCATAAACTTTGATGTCTGGAGGAGAAGCAACCAAGCCGTCCCAAAATTGATGTAATAAGAACTGTTAATATGGCCATGGTCAATATCTTCCATTAATATATATGGAAAGAGTAGAAAGTCTTTCCATTTATGAAAAGCATAAGCACATAATCAGAGTATTTCTGATTTCAACATAAATATAAAAGAAAATATGGATCTGCCAATGCACAAGATGAGAAAATCTAGAAAGGAAAAAGGCCTGAAGACCAAAGAATAAAATGCTGCTCTAAAATTGTTCTGTGGAACTGTTAAAGCAGTTCTGGATAATGATAAGCAGTAGCAAACAGATAAATTGCCAGAAAGATTCTAGCTCTATTTATGTGACACTTGACCATAACATTCATGAAATTGCAAAATTGCTGTAAAGGGCATACATAGGTCTAAGAGGAGGTATATTTATTCATGAAAAGCTTGAACTCCTGAAAATATATATATGCTTTTTGTCGGGTGTAAAATCACTCACTAGAGCGATAGCTTGAGCAGCATCTTGCCTACCCCAGTACTCTTCTGTGCTTCCTGCAAGAATTAAAAGGTAACCTTATAAGGAGCCTATAGGCAGCTATAAATGTCATCAAATAAACGGGAAAAAATTATGAACATGTAAATTTAAATTTTGCAATTACTGAAACACTCAACATCACAAAAGACTGATGAAAAAAAAAAAAAAAAAAAACTAAAATCTGCAAATTTACAAGAAAGCCATATACCTATCTCCAAGAACAAGGTTGGCGTATTAACCACAGGTCCATGATGAGTTGCCTCTAGAGTAACCTACATGAAGCCAAAAACCAAAAAAAAGAAAAAGAAAAAGAAAAAGAAAGAAAGATTAGCGTCCATTTCAATGGAAACAGCAATACTGGTTTTTTTTTTTTGCCTTTCCCCATCTCCCCTCAAAATTAAGTAACAACTTGAATATATCAAGCCGGCCCAACATTCACTCCAGCCGATCCGGTTCATATAACGGTCGGGTCTACTCATTAGTTTTTAGCACCCCGACCAGCCGACTCGATAAAATCTGGGCTCGGGTTCCCACCGGACCGATCCACCGGAAAAGAAACGAAAAGGCGGTGTGGTACACGATATACCTCGAACTCCGGAAGGAGCCCCAGGGAATCGGCAATCTTCTTGAGCAACCGGAGCCAGGGGCCGATCCGAGGGTTGGGCAGGGCGGCCCAGCCCGGGCGCCCTCCCTGCGGCGGGATCTCGTCCTCCTGCAGGTGCGGCACACCGATAGGGTGGACGGTGAGGGCGGGGCGGTTGGAGACGGCTGTGTGGCGGCTGAGGAAGATGACCTCCGCGACGGATTCTCCCGTGGCGGCCTCCCAGCGGCGGTCCAGATCGTCCTCCGCCACGATGCTGTTCTCGTGCTTCAACAGCCTCACATCCCCATTCGCGAAGCTCTCCATCCCCTCCTAATTCAATCCCATTCATCCATCCCTCCATTCAGTAAGACAAATCATCAACACAACTAAAACAACAAAAAAAAGGGAGGAAAAAAACGTACGGAGAGGGAGGGGCCAGGGTTCCAGCCGGGCATGGCGAGGAAGGCGGAGGCGGGGCCGACCGAGGCGGGGTCTGCGGTTGTCGCCACCACTAGCGTCACCATCTCCGCTGCTTCTGTTCCTGTCGTCCTCCGGCTGATGAGACTGATGCGGTTAAGGACGCGCGGGGCACTCCTCTTCTCTTCTCTCTATTTATGGTGAGAGAGTTCGGGTCCATTTTTTCCTCTCCCTAGCGGGGAAGCTTGCTTGTGGCGGAAGCCGCGGCACCGCACGAAAGGCAGCGCAAAGGGTGCCTCACGTGCCATCTCGCCGACATGGTTGTGGCGGGCAGGAGGGTTGGGTTCGGCGAAGATGGCCGTCTGCAGGGAGACCAGCCCATAGGTTTAGCGCCGTTGGGTTTGGTCAGCTTATGGTATTGGACCATTCGTGGTGGACGGGGATCGGGAGCCACATAATAGTGGTTTCTGACAGAAAAAAGAAAACGGGTAAGTTAATTAAATTCACGAGTTTTTCCACTAAAGGTTCTTTTTGACAACCTATCAGTGGTTATCTGAATTCAAGTCAAGTTGGGAAGCTACTTGGTTCGGTTGAAGTGGACCTAAGTTAGCAACTTAGGAAGTTAGAAACCTCCCAAAATGGATTGGGCTCGGAAGAAGCGGAGACAACTTAGGTGAAGTGGGCGCCTGTTCAGCCCACTTACAGCAAACATAACGGGTCCCAAAATCTTCCAAATCTTATTTCTTTCATTAAGATTTTATTGATGCAAAATCTAATTATCATCAAAAAAATGCTTGACTCGAAGAAAACGAGATCACCATCAGTAATCTGCAAAATAAATTTTGTCCAGAGCCTGGGGTGGTAGCTCCGGTAAGACCTTCTGACGGTCAAGTTAGCTTTTTCGGCTAATAAAAATGGAGTGTTCAGTAAAAAAAATTGCAGAATTTTCAGAACAAAGAAGAAAACTTAGAGAAAATGTATCTAGAGGATTCTTTTTATACACAGAACCTGTAACAAACTGATAGTGACAACCGTAACTATCGGATAGTAGGTCGCTCGAGACCACATGAAGTTTGTTACAGAAGATAGTATTTATTGTCGTAAGATGCCTGTCCATTTGAAATTTGATAGTCAAAGTTTGGAGAGATGGGTGTCGGTTAGTGATGACATTTTGAGCTGTATCAATTCTAGAGGAGTTCAAACTCCTCTAAGGTAGTCCGATTGTGGGTCGGATCATGCCGTGTACAAGATTGAACTCGTGCGGAAATCTTTCTAGATGATTGTGGAGAGTTCGACCGCTGGAAGGAGTTCGACCGCTGGAGGAGTCCGAAAAAAGTTCGACCGCTAGAAAGAATTTTCGATTGAAGCTCTTCTGTGATTATCAGTTACATTAGGCTAAGCATCAGATTGGACTTCGGCGGGAGTGAGATTTATCCCCAATAATAATCCTCCTACTCCCGAGTTTGAAATTTAAAGGAAGGAAGAAAAAAAGACGATGGTCGAAGTCCGATCCCGAATTTTTGTGCTTGTCAGGATAAAACATTTTGGTGTTTAACGTACTAGCACTGAAACTTTCTAAGTCTGAAATGAGTCCGAAAAGATAGCCCTTTGAATCTTCCATCGAAACTTTGCTACAGGTACGGCGCCATAAAGACTCTGCCCATTGCTGCTCTTCTGTCATGATGAATGGGACACGTGGTGCATGCAGATCGATCGAAGTCGATCTACAATCATAACTACTTCGGATTGCCTCTGGCTATTTAAGGCCTTCTCCTATTGTTTGGAAGTCATCCCTGCTCGAGTCTTCTTCTTCCTTCGACCCCTGTTCGCTTTCTTCTCGTGGGTCTCATCATTTTCTCGCCTTCCTGAGCTCCGAACACTTTCAATTGATCCTCATCGCGTCCATCGTTCTTTCATCTTCTTCAGATAGTTTAGGTCAGTTTCCTAATTCTTCTCTTAAGTTATTCGTGCTTATCATTTCTGGCTACTTGTCTTCCTTATTTTTTTTGGAGGGGGGGGGGGGGGTTCTTAGGGTTCATCTCGATCCGAATGTCTTCCAAAATCTTCCACTCCATCGGTTCGTGGGGCTTGTCTAGACCAACCTTCTTTGATTTTGCATTTCTAACCGAGGTAGAATCTAGAAACATGTCCCGCTCGTCTTTTGCTTCAGACACCATCCCGTCCGTCCTTACCTCGGACAATTTTTTTTTGATCCGAATCTAATATGGAATCCCTCCAGAATATGACCTTGAACTCTCTAGCTCCGATGATCGGGTCAGTTCTCCTCCGATTAATCGGTTTTGTTTGTACTTAGAAGCTTTGTGCATTGGGCTTAGACTCTCGTTGCCCCCATTTGTAGTCGCCCTTTTTCGATTTTTAAACATCCCCTTTGCATCTGTCATACCGAACTTCTTTCGGTTCGTCATAGATTTTCTCTTCCTCTATCGATTGACCGAAGTTCAGTCGACCATTTCATTTTTTAGAAATTTTTATACCTTCAAGCGCCATCCTTCCGCGAAGGATTGATAGTACTTTTTCCCCAGGTCAGCAAGAAGGGGTTATTGAAAGGTGTCCCTTTTTTCATTCACAATTGGAAGAAAAAATACTTTTTTATATATTGTCCGATCTTGCCATTAGATCTTTCTTCATGGGGTTATATTAGAGAGTCAGATCGTCGAGCTCCTAGCTTAGACCAAGCCGACCTTGATTTCTCTGATAAACTCAAGGTGTATTGAGCTTCTCCTCTTTCTGACCTTCTAAAGAAACAGACCTTGTTCAACCTGGGTCTGAGTCCCCGCAATCCTACTGGTTCATCTTTTGATTTTCGAATCCATACAGTTTCGCGCACGTGTATTGCTATTGACCGCTCTTTCTTTTCTTGCTATAGAAATGGATGTACAAGCCGTCAAGATGCTTACCAAAGGGCTCTTCACCAAGAAGAGGAAGGGGAAGATGCAAGAAGACAGCTCAAAGAAGGTGAAGGTCGGTATTTCCAGCTCTAGAGTCTCCACCCCCACTGCCGCTACATCCGAGGTCATCGTCGATGCCGAGATTGTCCCAACTACTGAGGTTGACATTGCCAGCACGGGCTCGGTGCCTTCCATGCCCTTAGGTCCCTCCAGCGGGGATCGAATTTTGGAGCTCCCTATCAGGAAAGGGACAGGAGAGGGAAGAAAAAAGAAAGCCATTGCGAAGATGTCCTGCAAGGCTCGCTTAGGCGAACCGGATGGCAACGACAACGAACGAGGGAAGGATCCCTTCGACAATCTGAAGATCGTCCGAGATCTTGTCGATAGGTTTGCCATACCCGAGGTGGTGGATCAGATGGCCGACCTGGACTCGCGGCAGCTCATATGGAGTTCTCTCGGACCCATCCTCAAGGTGATTGCTCCGTTGCTTGACTCTTTCTTTTCTCTTCTTCATCTTTTCTTTTTTTTTTTAACATCAATCATTTGTTACAGTCGGATCATCAGATGCTCGCTCACATTAAGAGGGTACGTCGTCAGGAGGCGGAGGCACATAAGGCCCAGGAGGACCTTCAAGCCGAGGTCCGCTGTCTTCAAGAGAGGGTTGACGAGATCGAGCATCTTGCTGAGGAGAAGGTGGTAGACATCGAAAGTCTTTAGGATGCGCTCCATGAGGAGTTCGCCTCGGTCAGACTGAAGGCCGCACTGGCCCTGGAGGAGGAGAGGAGGAAGGAAGCTAAAAATAGGATCACCGAACTGGAGACCCAAATGACGAAGTTGATCTCAGAGGCAATGACTCAGGCCATGAAAGAGTTGAAGACCTCTCCCAAGATGCGGAACCTGAACGTCGAGTTCGGCCAGGAAGCGTTTATCAAGGGTTTTGAGCACTGTGAAGGTAGGGTAGCTCGAAGGTTCCCCGAGCTCGACCTTGACTTTTTGGAGGAGGAGGAAGATGACATGAAGGTGGGATCGTCTAATGCTGTAGTCGACCTTTCCTTCGACGAGCTCGCTTCTGGCCCGTCTGAACCCACCGCAGAGACGCCCAAGCCAGTTCGAAAACTTGGGGTGGCCGAGAGCGATCCGGCTCCACCCTTCGAGGTTGAGATCCTTGAGTACTTGTACTCTCTTTTTTTTTGTGTCTTATACTCAAAAGTTTTGATTAAATGAAGTAAATTTTTTTCATACCCTTGAGCGCTTTTCGTATCTTGAATATAATCTTCCACCAATGCTGATCCACTGCCTCAGGGGGTTCCGATAAAGCCCTTGATAAAGAACTTGAGGAAGAAAGTTCATCTTCTAAGAAAGAAGTTAAAGAAGACGGAGGACGACCTTCAGGCCTCACGAAAGAATGCTTTTGAGGTGACCAAAGAGGTCACTCGCCTCCGAGGCTTGCATATGAAGGCAGCAGTGAGCTTCAGTATTCGGAAGGGTAGCTTCGAGAAAGAGGTCGTCGAACTTAAAAGAAATGCCAGCGACAAGTCCTGGGCACTGACAGTGAGGATCAGCTCTCTTGAAGCCGACCTGAAGGATGCCGGAGAAAAGATCCATTTTCTAAAAAAAAGCTTGCCGTGGTCTACCGACAAGGCTCGGTACTACTCGGACTGATCAATAAAGTTTTTTCAGCTTCAAAAGCAGCTGCAAGATATTAAGGACTGGCATAATAGCTTCTGAGTGACCTAGGCGGAAAAGATGTCTAGGCTTAAAGACGAGCTCAAGGTTGTTAGAGATGAGGCAGCTCATCTTCGGAAGCGACTGCACAATAACCAGAGAGCCGGCATAAGTGGTGAGTCAGAGAAGATGGCCTCCTTAAAGAGAATCATTGGTGAGCCTTCAGAGATGGTTGGGATGGAGCAGTCCCGAGGTTCAACGATTGAAGCTTCAGCTCGCCTTTGAACATCGGGCTGTCGAGGATGCGGAGGTCGAGTCTGAAGTTTTAAGGAGATAGCGGTGAGAGCTCGAGGGTAAGTTTCAGCTCGCTAATAGAATGTATGTAGATGGTCTCTTTTAGAAGAAAAAACTTGAGGAGGAGATCCTTAGGCTAAAGTAGACCTTGGTGATGGATGGAGCCGGCAGCCTAAAGTTTGAAGAATCTGATTTGCCTTAAAGCTTCAACTTCTTCCTCCTCTTTTTTCTTTCTTTTAGTGTAATTGGCCTTATCGGCCTATGCTTTGCTTGTAATGAACTCGTTTTTATAATGAAATAATATATTTTTTGCTATTTTCATTTCACGTGAACCTGAGGCCTATTTACGGTCTTACCTTCTTTACCTCGTTTTTTTTTCTCTGTCGTTTTCTTATTAAATGCTTGTTGCGGATGCCGAGCTCATTATGAACGTCGGGCTTATTGTGGACGTCGAACTAGGATCTCTCTTGCAAATCAGGATAAAGTTCTGCCTTTTTCATTTGATGTAGTCAGGTCATCGTGGGAAAATACATGTAAGAATTCTCCACTAAGCTTCTTTCTTCTCCACGTCTTCGGTCTATGAGATTTCGACTTTCGCTCATGTTAGGATGAGGCTTTTCTTCTGTTCTTAACATAGCTTACGGGGGTGCATTAGGATCGTTGGTAGGATCTCTCCCTCCATCCTATCTTATATCGATGAGGTCATCGGCTTTGCTTATGTTAGGACGAGGTTCTCCTCCTATTCCTAACGTGGCTCATGGGGGTGCATCACGGGGGTGCATTTTGGGCCATTGACAGGGCCTCTCCCTCCATCTCGTCTTAAGTGGACGAGGTCTTCGACTTTGCTCACGTTAGAATGTGATTCTCCTCCTGTTCCTAATGGACTGTAGGGGCATATTAGGACCATTGTCAGGATCTCTCCTCCCATTCCGTCTTAAGTGGATGAGATTTTCGACTTTGCTCATGTTAGGACGAGGTTCTTCTCCTATTTTTAATAGACTGTAGGAGCACATTAGGACCATTGTTAGGGCCTCTCTCATCATCTCATCTTAAATGGATGAGATCTTTGATTTTGCTCATGTTAGGATGAGGTTCTCCTCCTGTTCCTAATAGGCTGTAGGAGCACATTAAGGCCGTTGTCAAGATCTCTTCCCTCATCTCGTCTAAAAGGAACGAGGCCTTCGACTTTGCTCACGTTAGGATGAGATTCTTCTTCTGTTCCTAACGGACTGTATTTATCATGAGATCAAGTTCGAAGGGTAGTCCCCCTTTATCATCGGTATACAACAAAGATTAGGGTGTTAAAGTAGGAGAATTTCATTATAATCAAATCATCGATAATACATTCACAGATTTTTCAAATTTCATGCTCGAGGTAGGTCTCCCCTCGAGTTTCTTCAAGTAGTACGTTCCGAATTGGACGACCTCCGTGACCTCGTAGGATTCTTCCCAATTTGGGGGAAGCTTCTCCTGGCTCTGAGGGTGAGAGAGGTGGCTCGCTGAAGCACTAAGTTCCTCACTCTGAACATTTTATCTCTGACCCTAGAGTTATAGTATCGGACCATCCTTTGCCTGTAAGCTATCATCCAAACTTGAGCTTTCTCTCTTTTTTCTTCTAGTAGATCGAGGTTGACTCTGAGGTCCTATGGGTTATGCTGTTCGTTGAAAGCCACTACCCATGTTGATGGAAGTTTAAGTTCAATCGAGATGACTGTCTTTATTCCAAAAGCTAAGACGAACGGTATTTCTCTAGTCGGCAGCCTTTGAGTAGTGCGGTATGCCCACAGAACATGATAGAGTTCATCCGTTTAGGCCCCTCTTACTCTTTCGAATCTTGTCTTGATATCTTGTAATAGGGTCTGGTTGGTCACTTCAGCTTTTCCATTTACCTGTGGATGAGCTACCGATGTGAAGCGATGGAAGATGTTTAGATCTTCATAGAACTCAGCAAACTTGATCCCAGCGGACTGTCGCCCTTTATCTATTATGAGTGTTCGGGGCAGACCAAACTGACAAACGATTGACTTCCGAACAATAGGAAAAAGCCTTAAATAGTCAGAGGCAATCCGAAGCAGTTATGATTATAGATCGACTTTGGTCGATCTGCGTGCGCCGCGTGTCCCACTCATCATGACAGAAGAGTGGCGACGGGCGGAATTTTTATGTCGCCGTACCTATGGCAGAGTTTTGATGGAAGATTCGAAGGGCCATCTTTTCAGATTAATTTCAGACTTAAAAAATTTCGATGCCAGCACGGTAAATACCAAAATATCTCGTCCTGACAAGTGCGAAAATTCGGGATCGGACTTCGATTGTCGCCTTTTTTCCTTCCTTCCTTCAAATTTTGAACTCGAGAGTAGGAGACTATTGTTGGGGATAAATTTCGCTCCCGTCGAAGTCCAGTCTGATGCTTAGCCTAATGTAACTGGTAATCATAGAAGAGCTTCGATTGAGAATTCTTTCTCCAGCAGTCGAACTTCTTTCGGACTTCGTTGGATTCTTCCAACGGCTGAACTCTCCACAGTCATTTAGGAAGGTCTCCGCACGAGTTCGATCTTGTACACGGCATGAACCGACCCACATTCGGACTACTTTAGAGGAGTCCGAACTCCTCTAGAATGGATACAGCTCAAAGATCATCACCAACCGACGCCCATTCCTTCAAACTTTGACTATCAAATCTCAAACGGACTGGCATCTTACAACAACAAACACTATCTTTTATAACAAACTTTACGTGGTCTCGAGTGGCTCACCATCCAACAGTTATGGCTATCACTATCAGTTTGTTATGGATTTCGTTTATAAAAAGAACTCTTCAGATACGTTTTCTCGAGGCTCTCTTCTTCCTTCTAAAAATTCTGCAACTTTTTTAACTGAACACTCTATTTTTATTGGTTGAAAAAGCTAACTTGATTATTGGAGGATCTTGCCGGAGCTGCCATCCCGGGCTCTGGATGAGACTTATTTTGCAGGTCACCGACGGTGACCTCGTCTTCTCCGACTTTAGCACTTTTCCGACGGCAACCAGATTTTGCACCAACAGATCGGTGACCTGCAAAATAAGTCTCATCCAAAGCCCGGGGTGGCGGTTTCGGCAAGATCCTCCGATGGTCAAGTTAGCTTTTTCGGCCAATAGAAATAAAGTGCTTAGTCAAGAAAGTTACAAAATTTTTGGGAGGAAGAAGAGAGCCTAGAGAAAACGTATATGGAGGGTCTCTTTTATAGATAGAGCCTATAACAAACTGATAGTGACGGCCGTAACTATCGGATAGGGGGCTGTTCGGGGCCACATGGAGTTTGTTATGGAAGATGGTGTCTGTTGTCGTGAGATGCCAGTCCGTTTGAGATTTGATAGTCAAAGTTTGAAGGGATGGGCGTCGGTTGGTGATGACCTTTGAGCTATATCAATTCTAGAGGACTTCGGACTCCTCTAAGATAGTCCAAGTGTGGATCGGTTTATATTATGTACGAGACCAAACTCATGCGGGGACCTTCCTGGATGACTGCGGAAAGTTCGACCGCTGGAGGAGTTCGAAAGAAGTTCGATCACTGGAGGAGTCCGGAAGGAGTTCGATTGCTGGAGGGAGAATTTTCGATCAAAGCTCTTCTGTGATTATCAGTTACATTAGGCTAAGCATCAAACTAGACTTCGACGGAAGCGAGATATATCCCCAATAAGCTTCATTAAGGCTTCAACGATATACCTACCAACATGTTAATATGGCTTTATATTTAATAGCTATTACCTCAAGTTATTCAATTACACATGTCCGTTTGAATAAAAAGCTGGATGGTAATTCTAACTTCTTTTTTATTAAAAGAAGAAGAAGAAGAAGAAGCAGCGAGAAGGCATTATCACTCGTTTGGCCTAGGTTGCTTGTGTTTTCCCCTTGTGTGCTATGGTGGTGGACAAATATTGTCAAGTAAGTTGCATGAGAATCTAGAATCTACCCAGAAAGACATTAATCCACACATACTTTCAGAAACTGGTCTTTTAAAGTACACAGTTAAATGTAAGTGTACCATTCTAGATGCATAGCTTTTATAGCGACTAGCGAGGTATTTCGCTTAATATACCTATAAGTGCTCGGAACTTTGCATCGTATCTCGACATTTACCATCTTCAAGCTCCTCTCACGCTAGGATGCCACTCTACATCCTACAGTGGTAATACCATTTAGGGGTAACACTGTCCATTAGTTCAAATTTTTTATGTTAGAAAGCATTCGTGTTTTTGTTTAAGCTAGACTAACCTTATAGAAGATTAATACTGATTTTTATATATTTCATTTTTCCACTAAACTAAATTCTGATTCTAGAATCAATTATTGACTAATATGCCATTGCTTTTTAGACATCCATGGATCCAAAGCGTGCCTTAAATCTCCTTTCATTGGAGATAGTCATGTAGAATGTTTTCTTGCTAGGATTTTTGGCTCAAAGAAAAGCTTGATAAAATAAAGCATACAAACTTCATCCGGCCTATTCTGCATTTGAAATCAATATTCTTGTCCTTATTTCATCCTGTTTTATTCTTATTCTTCTCTGTGCTACCATCAAGATTCTTTTCACTTAAGGTTCGAATATTTCTTTGCACACAATTGTGTAAGTATTCATATACATTGGACTGATTAGTTGTCATCAAGAATCATCACAATTTTTCTGTATGCAATTGACTTTTTCATTCTTGCAACCTATGGTGTTAATGTCTTATATCACATTTATAGATCATATTTATAGATCATATTTATGATGGGATGATGACATTGATTAAACAAATCTTGAACCTCTGTTTATAAGCTGATAACTCAGCGTTGAGTTTTACTTTATAATCCATATGTTTGATTGCAGAGTCCAAGTAACGTTTTTCTTTCATCATTACCAGGAGAAAGAATGAACAAAAGCTCTATAAATCTCATGTTGATATTCCTGACCTTCCCTCCATATCAGATTAAGTTTGTTTGTGGCCTCCAAAGAGCTGTCCGGACCAACAAAATTTTGCTCAAACCAATTCTGACGACTGCACACGACGCCCTGAGGCATTCTGCCTGCTTCTATAGACTTGTTTTGTGTCTCAATGATATCATCAGGTCCTCTCACTTGCAGAAAAGGGTGTCTGTTGTCAGAATCTGGGACAGCTGAACTAATCATATGTGAAAACTTCTTCCATGACCTGATGCAAAATTGTAGGCAAAGCACATTACAAATGATTAACATAGCACAATCAGCAAACACTTCGGTGCAATGGCATTAAATCATGGCACTTGCAAATCTTGGTAGAAGAGCGAAAATGTCGTTTTTGACATCATCAAGCCGCAAGCTTTGAGCAATGTAGGAGGAAGCAATCAGTCAATCCATTAAAACTAAATTCTCTGAGAACCTGTTGATCATTGCAAAACATGCAATGAGACAGCCAAATATCTCAAGCCTCGATGCTCAAACCATCAACATTGCATGGATCATCTGCTCAGAGCACCAAATTCTATAGATTGAAGAGTTATATGTCCCATATACAAATCCTTAACATGCTGGCTGCACAAGCCAATACGTCTTCTGTTCAAGCTGGAATGAATGGACGTTGAGAATCCTGTCTTCCATCCTGGAAACCTTTGCTTCTCCTTCACACGAAGCGTGTACATACTTGGAGATGCAGTGGTGCATCCCATAACAAAGCAATTAAATATCCGCGTCGGGACTTTAACCCTTGATAGAGACAGGATACACAAGCCGCTAGATGAGATTCCATACATCAAAGCCTCATCATCATCAGAAATAGGAGAGTCTGATGCCATCATTTCAGTTTCTAAGTCTTCTGTCATAGGAATACCACTCTGATCCAACTCAAACCGCTTCTCGATTAACACTTCATGCATCCTATATTTGGCTGCTAGAGTTCGAATGCATGATTTTCTGGCACACTCAACTATCATGTGCTTAATGTCTCCAAAGTTGTCAAACTCAGAATACCATTTTAGCCACCGGCGCACCAGTCCTGAAAACCAACTTATGATGAGAGCATCATCTTGCAAGATGAGGGTGGAGACGTGACGTGGAAATCCTTCAACATTTATCAAGCCATATCGATATAGGCTTCTCTTTATAAAGTTAATGGGCGCCTCAGTCCTCATAACTGTAGTTTCAGTGCTAGAGATGGATTTCGTATTGGTGGTGCAGCTTTGCATCAATGCAAGGGTGGAAGCTGTCTCTGATGAAACATATTCCATGGCCTGCTTCTGGAATTTGTGGAACGAATCTCTCAGATCTTCTGGCAGTGCTGGTTCAGCAATGTATTTGGAAAGGATTAGCTTCTCGTTAGCTTCTATTTTAGCATTCACATCTTCCATCCAGATCTTAAGCAGGTGCTTGAACCAGTGATCTGTTTTCATTCCCTCTTTACGGAACTGTGAAATATGATCCAACAATGGAGTGCTAAGCCCCAGTGACTTGATCTCTGATTCTCTGATCCGTCTCAAGCCATATGCCAGCCACTTCTTGCCTATCCTAAGTGTCATAGCATCCCAAATTTCTTGCTTTTGAGAAGCAAATAGCCGGATCTTGTCCTTCAACTTGTGTACAGCTCTCAATGCAGCAGTTTCTTTGGCAGCCACACGAACTGCCACTCCAAGGAACTGCAATCCATGAGAATTCTTTTCTAACTGCAAACAGATCCCCACGATCTTCCACATCCAAAATATAATGAGTTCCTCAAGCAAGTTATGATCTCATCCTTTATCCTGAGTGCAATATCTTTGGAACCATAAACTGCAATAAGTATCTCATCCATGTACCTGCAAGCATGCAGTCTTGTTTCCATAGCATCAGTTGACCGGTCGGCATTCCTATCATCACAATCTTTCATCTGTCTTCGGAACCAACAGCGCAGTTTCGAGCGCTGGCCATTTTTTACCTCAACAGAATCTGAACCCACACCTTCATATCTCATGCATAGCCCGAACACTTCACGGTCGAAGATGTCAAGATATATGTTCATCAGAATTGGGGAGAGTACACCTTCCTGAGGAAGACCATGGCCCTTTGGGAAGCCTCCAAATACCAAGTTGAGAACTCGGGCATCAAACATGCGATGGATGAAATTAAACAACCGAGCATCCTCGATCTTCTCTTCCATTTCGGAAATAAGCTTGGACAGAACATTACCATCAGCCTCTTTGTTCATGGATATTGTAAACCACCACTCAGGTTTACCAATCTCCTTGCACACATATCTCAGGGCTGATCTGTGCCCTCTTCCACTTCTACAACCATGAGAAATCTTAGAGAAGTGAGGCCTGTAGACAACCTCGAGTACTACTCTAATGGCTTCTTGAATAACTTTCAACTTTAATTTAGGAAGGACTAGGCACTCTTTGCATCTACTCTTGGCAACCATCATCGAAGTATTCGCCTCAACATCAAAATCGCCACTTGCGAGCTCCTCCGCCAAGGAATTGAAACAAATATCATCTCTCTTTGATGCCAAGTCAACATTCGAATTGAGCCGAATGATTTCATACGAGTCTTGAAGAGTGTCGGCAGTGGCGATAACGCTACCCATAAGATCATAAAATTTCCCATTCAAGTACTGCGCCTTCACCCTTTTCTTGATCCGAACTTCCATCAATCTCTTGAGCTCCATTCGTGTCAGGGTCTTTCGCGTCTCAGGAGTGGGGGATTCGTCAGGGAGGCAAGCTAAGCTCTTGGCAAGTGATATCGGGGGAGTGCTTCTTTTCTGCAATTGGCTCATGCTCTCGCCAACATCTTCAGCTTCTTCGAGAAGGAAATTTGTCGCGTACAATCGCGAGTGTTCAAGAAGAAGGGTTAATCGAATAGAATAATATGCAGAGTTAATATCATCCATGTCAAACCCAAATTATACAATCATGTGTGGAAATTTTCTATTGCTTTTGCGAAGGTAAAATCACAGACAGCTCCATTGTTCAATCAGATACAGTTAAAAGCGAAAAATAAGAAGAATCGCGAAGTCGTGTCTTACATGCATGTACTATAGGCGTGCTTGGTAAGAGGTTGGCTCTTTGGAGGAAATAGGATGCGCACTTGGGACTTCTCCGGCACGCCGTGGCCCACATTTTATCGAGTTCAGGTGAAAGGTGTTGTCTTTAGACTTGAAATCCTATGGCCGGATTGTCGGAGAATTTCTGTCTTTCCCCTTTTCGCCCTGCTGATGCTA